>JAOWBW010000981.1:226679-505344 GCA_026119855.1 Campanula takesimana
ATCTTTTTAAGATCAGTAATTTGAGCAACCATTCATCGTTTTGAACTTTAAGAAGTGAGTTCTGTTCTGTTAGAAAGTGTTTTTAACAGTAAGAGGAGTCATGCTCTTTATCTGCTCCTTAAGGAGGGTGAGTTCAGATTTAAGTAGAGATTTCTCGGTCTTAAGCTGAGAAATTTCATCACATGATAGTGCTAAAGCTTCCTTCATACTATCAAATCTAGTGATTACCTTTTCAGCCTTCTTGAACAATTTCTTGTTCAGCTATCACTTCATCATCATTGATTTTGGAGATTGGAGCAGTTGGTTCAACCTGTGGTCTAATGTATGCTCCTTTTCTCAATTTGTTCCTTGCTCCAAGATCACATCGTGAGAATAGCAATCCACCATCGTTTTGAGCCGGAGTGAGAAATCCTGTTCAACGAGCTCGCTGATGGTTGGTCCTTTCTTCTTTTCACTTCTTGAAAACCTGCAGATTTCTTGATAGGTTTATTCACGGCATTCATATGGGGAACATCCTTGGAGAAGTCATCATCAGAATCATAAGCATCAACTTCATCATCATTGCCATCAACAAACGAGTCCATCATCAGAATCTTCATCGCTCTCATCCGAGTCTGTTTCAATCCAAGTGTTGTGCTCACTGCTGGTGCTTCTTCTTCAGCAACCATTCCCTTGTGACGAGAGAACTTGGGAGTGAATTTGGGAGTATGGCTGCTCTTCTTCTGCATATATTCAAATTTGGGGATCGGGCAGCTTGATGCAAAATGTCCGGGTTTCCTGCAATTAAAACAAACTAGATCTTCTTTTCTTTTTGAATCACTGCTCCTTGAAAACTTTTGAGGAGCTTTGCTGGTAGATCCTTGAAATTTGTTGGTTGAGCCGGGTCTTGAGATTTTTCTGAACTTGAAATTTCTTCACAAATTAAGCGAAGTCTTCATCATCCATGTCTAATAGCTCAGAAGTAGAAATTTTGGGATCGGAGCTTTTGTCATCTTGTACAGGCGCAGGAGTAGGCGCAGCTTCTCTGTGCGCCATCATAGCCATAGATTTTGACTTTCCTTCAGTTTCGCTGATTCGTTGGAGTTTGAGTTCGTAAACTTTGAGATTTGCATAAAGGTTCCTTAAAGTCAAACATCTAAGGTTCCAGCGTCTTCAAGAGCGCTAGATTTATGAAGGTATCTTGATCCAAAAGCTTGTAGAAAATTACATTCAAATCTTGTTGGTAAACTTCATGCCAAGTGAAATACATAGATTGATAATTTCACAGTAGCGTTCATAAGTTTTCCTTAAGTTTTCACCGGGGAGTTGAGAGAAATTGTTGAACCTCTTTGAACTTCGTATTTCTTGTTCTCCTTGCAAACGGTGTCTCCTTCAATATGCTCTTCAATAGCATCCCATAGCCATTTGCAGTAGCACAATGCATGACTTGTTGTTTCATAGCCGTGCTTAGAGTGCTTAGAAGAATGTTTCTTGCTTTGCCATCATTTGCAACTCTTCTAATTTCTCCTCGGTCCATTTTTCCCTTGGTTTGAGAACTGTAGGTTGGGCAGCGTTGGTGCGTGGATTTGGATTGCCTCATCGGAATATAAGGTCCATAAACGACGGTGTCATGGAGCCTTTCATCGATTGAGTTGAGATGAGTCATATGCTGAATTTCCACACGTCAAAATGATCTTCATCAAAGACCGGAACGTGAGTGTAGTTTGCAGTTGCCATAGGTTTTTGAGTTTGCCATTTAGAATCGGCACCCAAGCTGTTAAGCTTGAAAAACGAAAATGTTTTATAAAGGTGTTTGCTCTGATACCACTTGTTGGTCCCAAAGGGCAACAATGGTATGAAAAATAGCTAGAGGGGGGTGAATAGCTGTTTTAAAATTCTTTTCGTACCCTTGAAAAACTCAATTGCAAATGCGCACTTTATCAAGTAAGCGTTATGAAATGCGCCTAAGTGAGTGAGTGAAATGCACAGCGGAATTTAGTAATGAAAATAGGCGCAAATTGTGATAAAGGGCGCACACACACTCTAAGTATTTTTGGTCAAAGAGATTGAAATAAGGAACTAAGGCAAATGAAATAACAACACAACACAAATTCGGTTCAATCAATCTACAATGAGTAAACAAGCAAATAGTGAGTGAAAATAATAACTTGAAAGAATGACAAGATAATAACACAAGCTATTTGGAGAGGTTCGATCAATGAAAGATCTACGTCCTCTACCAAGATGGTTAGTCTTGGATTTCTAATAGAGATCTTATATAATGAGTGAGTGTTACAAATTACAATGTTTGAGCTTATACACTAACTCAAGATCTATTAATATGAAAGAACAAATCCAAAACAATAACCGGTGTATCTCTTAAAGAAGAATCTAAATGATTAATCTAAAGAGGTGCGTGTGTGTTCTTAGTATCAAGGCTCTTTAGATATTTGAGATGGAGAGCACAAGAAACTAAAGTGTTAAGTCTTGAAGATCTGGGCTAAGGATGAAGGTATGAAGATGTTCTTGAGAAATCTGGAAAAACGAAGGCAATCTTCAAATCTTCAACAAATGCTAGAGAGAGAAATTCTTGAAATTCTTAGCAAAACTCAGCAGCTTCAAAATGTTGAAGTTATGGGGTATTTATAGTGAACTTCAAAAAAACTAGCCGTTGGAAATCCTTGTGGATAAGATGAGCTGTCGCTCGTTGATTGGAGCATGCATATATTATGGCCATTTTGACACTCAACATAAATGTGACCGTTGTGGATACGTGTCAATAGATTAGGCGCATATGCATCTTTTAACCACCGTTGGATCATTGCCGTAATTTGAATTCTCTTCAAGTCTTCGAGTCTTCACATAAATCACTGAGTGTTGAATAAATACTTTGAGGCGCGTTTGAGCCAAGAGGCGCATTGAGCCAATAGGCGCATAGTAAGCGTGCGCTTAAATCAAGGGGCGCAGAGGCGCGTAACATAGCTTTATGAAGAAATCCTTATGCGCGCGCTCTAAATGGCGCATGGCGCGAAAGTAGAAGGCGCGTGGCGCGTGGCGCAGGAGGTGCATACGTGCGGCTCAAACTTACTGAGTGGTTTTTCTTGAAACTTGATCTTCTTGCCCTATTTCTAAGCCTATTCTATAACAATGGATAGCTTAAAAAAATGAAGTATAAATACTTCTTACATGTGGGTCTAAAGTCCATGAAATAAAACTTAGGTGATGGATCAATCAAATCTAATAAATTCTATTACATTAAAACTGAGATATGTGTGGGCATACCCAATAGGTCACCCAATCAATAATATCATTTGTGATCTAAACGTTGGTGTTCGTACAAGGAGAGCTACAAATTTTGATGCTTACACTGCTTTTATCTCTCAAATTGAACCGAAAGAAGGCTGATGAAGCGCTCCAAGATCCTAATTGGGTTGTTGCTATGCAAGAAGAACTCAATCAATTTGAACGATGGAAGGTTTGGACTCTTGTTCCAAGACCAAATGATCAAGGAGTGATTGGTACGAAATGGGTGTTCAGAAACAAGATGGATGAGAATGGAACCATCACAAGAAACAAAGCAAGATTGGTTGCACAAGGCTATAGGCAAGAAGAAGGAATTGATTACGATGAAACTTTTGCGCCCGTAGCAAGACTTGAAGCTATTAGACTCTTTCTAGCTTATGCCGCTCACAATAACTTCAAGTTATATCAAATGGATGTGAAGAGCGCGTTTCTAAATGGTGAACTCCAAGAACAAGTCTACGTTGCTCAACCACCTAGGTTTGAAGATTCTCAATTTCCAAATCATGTGTACAAGCTTCAGAAAGCTTTTGTATGGGCTCAAACAAGCACCAAGAGCATGGTACAATATACTATCCAAGTTTCTCATCGAAAAAGGCTTCACTCGCGGTAAAATCGATACAACTCTTTTCATTGCCAAACATAATGGTCATAAATTACTTGTTCAAATTTATGTTGATGATATTATATTTGGTTCTACTAATGAATTGTTGTGCAAGCGCTTTGAGAAACTAATGAAGATCAAATTTGAAATGAGCATGATGGCAGAACTCACATTCTTCCTCGGGCTACAAATCAAGCAAATGAGTAAAGGCATATTTATCAATCAAGCAAACTATACAAAGGATTTAATCAAGAAATTTGGACTTGAGAACGCCAAAGCATATGATACTCCAATGGCCACCGGCAACAAACTCGACAAAGATTTAAAAGGTAAACGTGTTGATCAAACGCTCTATCGAGGTATGATCGGCTCGCTCCTTTATCTTACTGCTAGTAGGCCTGATATTATGTTTAGTGTTTGTGTTTGCGCTCGTTATCAATATGACCCTAGAGAAGCGCACTTAATTGCTGTGAAACGTATCATAAGATATCTATCCGGTACTGTTAACCTTGGACTTTGGTACACCAAAGATTCGAACTTTAAACTTGTAGGTTATTCAGATGCGGATTATGCAGCGTGCACAATTGATAGGAAAATCACTAGTGGCACTTGTCATTTCCTCGGATATCGACTTGTGTCATGGGCGAGTAAGAAACAAGCTTCAGTATCTGTCTCAACAACCGAAGCTGAATATATCGTTGCAGGAAGTTGTTGCTGTCAAATACTATGGATGAAGCAGCAATTGGTAGACTATGATATCATCGAAGAAAATTGTCCCATCTACTGCGACAACACTTCAACAATTGCCGTTTCTGAAAATCCTATCATACACTCAAAGACCAAGCACATCGACATCAAATATCACTTCCTCAAAGACCACGTGGAGAAAGGCAATATTCATTTGGAACACGTGGGAACCGACTATCAAATCACCGACATTCTAACGAAAGCACTTGACGCAAAACGGTTCATCTTTTTTAGAGGTGAAATGGGTATGCTTGAACTCAACTAAATTCTTATAGTTTTATTATTACTAATGATTTTATGTTTTGTTGAGTTATAAGCATACTAGGTTTTAAAAGATAAATCAATTTCTGAGTTTCAAGGAAACTCACTGCGCGCCCAAGCATGTCTGCGCGCCCCCACACTCTGCGCACTCAAAAGCCTTATGCGCCCTATCTATCATGCGTGCCCATGAGTGTTATGCGCCTCCCTGGAGCCCAGTTATGACTGAGGCTCAATCAATGCACCAAAATTTATTATTCCAATGATTGAACGTATTCAATACTTACAAGTACCAGGTATGTTTGTTCTTATTTATTATAGGAATCTTTGTCGTTTGACATTCTATAATTGTTCAAGGGTACTTGTGCAATTATTTTTTCCCTCGTTTTTTGATTTTCAAAATTTTATTTTCTGGGGATATATTTCTTGTAGGGATGGCCAAACCGAACCGGAACCGGAAAACCGGACCGGAACCTGACTGGAAAAGCCCGGAACCGGAGCAAACCAGGGAGGAAACCGAAACCGGACGAACCGGAACCGCAAGGCATCTGGGCCGGTTCAGGGTCACATATATGCCGAACCGGACCGGAACCGGACCGAAAATCCCTTGTTTTTCAATAATTTTAAAGGGGGGGACCGGAACCGTACCGGAACCGGACTGAACCGGAACCGGATTGTGCCAAACCGGAACCGGGGTAAGTGCGGGCCGGTTCAGGGTCACCCTTTTGCCAAACCGGAACCGGCGGTTCCGAACCGGGCCCGGAACCGGCGGTTCCGAACCGGGCCCGGAACCGGTTTTGGCCATCCCTAATTTCTTGCACCCCAAACTTACACCAAAACAGATGTTTTTGGAGTTTGTGCAAAAATTAGTTAAATTTGCTCATACACTTATAAGGGAAGTGGAGCAGTTTTTCTTAACCTAAGATGTCACATCATCACTACTTTGGCTCATTCAGCATTAAATAAGTCATCACCTCCTAAAACCCCTCATTAATGCTTGTCCTTTCCAAAGTCAATCACCATAAATGCCTATCTCCGACACAAGCCTTTATCAATCATCCATCCTCATGAGTACTATGGCCGCTCTTCCCGATAAGTTCAAGATGCCCGACATAAGCAAATTCAAGGGCAACTCTTGTCCTATGGCTCACATTGAGACTTATATTTGGGCAATGGTTCCAAAGAAGGTCTCCACCAAGGTGATGGCTCAATGCTTTCCTCTCACTCTCGAGGGGGCGGCAAAAGATTGGTATGCTACTCTCCCGCTCACCGGCCCACAAGGAAAGAGCTAGAGAACACTACTCAACGAGACAATGAGTCCTTCATCGACTTCACAAGGAGATGGAATGACAAACTCTCTGAAATTGTTGAGAGGCCGAACACAAAAGAGCAAATGGACATATTTCTCAAGTGTCTCAAGATTGATCTCCGCACTCACCTAAGTGGGGCTTTCTACTCCGACTTCTCCCAAATGTATGAGGCGGGGGTACGCATGGATGACTTGCTCAAGGAGATTAAGAAGACCACTCCTACTTACCGCTACAAGGCCGCTTCTAACTCCACAAAAGAGGCCTCGGTCAACGCCGTCACTATTGACAAGGGGAATTACAAAAAGGTTCCTCCACCTCAAGGGAAGAAGTCCCGAAGTGACCGTGTCTAGACGCCTCTCCAAGGCATGACTCAAACTGAAGTGTTCGGGGTCCTCAAGGCAAAGGGTCAAGTCACACCGTGCAAGGGTACCAACCCAAGACGGTCCACCCCAATCATGCTCACCACAAGTATTGTGGCTACCACCAATATAGTGGCCACACCACCGAGGAATGCTTCGTTCTCCGCAATGTCATTCAAGATCTCATAGATAAGAAAGAATTTGTAGTGACTAATGACGAGCATGTCAATGTAATAGAGATAGGAGAACTCGAGGGGACCACCCATTCAATCCCAATTGTGAATGGGGGCCCCAATGTTATGAATAAACTTGACAATTCTTGTTATGTAGTGACTTACGATGAAGTAATGAGGGAAGTACTAGAGAATAGGAAAAAGAAGCAAGATGGGAACGTCAACATGCTAACTCGATCCGGTCGAGTCATAGCAAGCAACCTTCCACTTCCGCACCGAGCTCCTCTTCTCAAAAGCCGCAAGCTCACAACGCTCCCAAAGATCCTCTACTTGTCCAACTCAAGAAAACTCAAGCCAACATCTCTATTTGGGACCTCATTGCATCCTCAAAGAAACACCGAGATCTTGTCATCCGCAATCTCGATGATACATCAGTCTCTCCCGATACTTCTCCCGAGGACCTCACGGCAATGATTGGTCACATTCACTTTGGCAACGTCATCACCTTTGCCGATATGGACCTTCCACCGTTTGGTTCCGACCACAACAAAGCTATTTACCTCAAGGTACGAGCAAGGGGGAGGCCCGTCTCAAGAGTCTTAGTGGACGGTGGTTCCGCACTCAATCTCATGCCTGGTAGAATCATGGGCATACTGGGGCTTAAGGATTCTGATTTGAAGCCTTCTACTCAAGTAATCCGAGGTTATGACAGCACCGCCCGTACAGTCATGGGGATGATCGAAATAGACATTGAGTTTGGGAGCATGGTCATGTCCGTTCCATTCCAAGTGCCTGATATCCCGGCCTCGTTCAACTTACTGTTAGGTCGACCATGGATTCATAGTGCGAATGCCGTACCGTCAACTCTCCACCAATGTGTCAAGATCCGAAATGGTGATGACATAGTGACCGTAATGGCTGAAAACATCACTATCCACAGAAAAGGTGAGCCCGTCCACCAAGTTCAGCATGGTCTACCAGACTCCACTCTCTCCGGCGTCTCAATCAACGCCATTGACAAAGAAAGGGGAAACGGATCATGGACCCCCAGCAATCACAAAGTCCTCCGCATGATGAGGAATATGGACTACTTCCCTGGTTTAGGCTTAGGGAAATATCAGCAAGGAATCCTACATCCCGTGCAAGTCCCATTTGACAAGAACACCTTCGGTTTGGGGTATGAGCCTTCCAAATAAGACTTGAAACAAGAGCAAGCGATCAAGAACGAAAAGGCCCGAGCTCGTAAAGAAGGCCGTAGGTATGAAGTCCCTAATCTAAGACCTTATCGCAAGACGTTGAATGGTTATTTTGTCCGCCAAGGGGAAGACGTTCCATACATGATCTTTCCCGAGCCGTGGGTTAACAATAAAGGTGTCAAAAAGCCCGGCCTCGAAATCTTCTCCGATTGTGAGGTCCAGATATCCGACAGAGAACCAACTCCCATGTCGCCCCGTGAATGGTGGGGGGAGGAAGATGACTATAGAGTCCGAGACAGAAATCACCGTGGGGGAAGAACTGACAGATTTAGCCTCCATGTTTGAAGAGCTTGCCATGATGAATGAATGCCAAGTTAACGCCATCCATGACACCGTCATCATGAACGAAACTATCAGTGAGATCCCGCCAAGCTCCGAGCCGATCAACAATTGGTATTCAACAAAAGGGCCCGTGGTATCCGAGGAATTCTTAGTCCAAGAAATGGGTTGCATACCCCGCACAGCAACAAAGGAAGAGCAGCTCACACTTACCTTCGAGTCCGAGAGTGTCTCTAATACCCTCACCCAAGAGGATTTGGAGGCCATAGCCGAGCGTGTGTTTCCTTTCTTTGCTAATGAAAAATTTGATATTTCTGAGCCCTGAGATTGCAAACATCATAAATGATGAATTAACTAATAATGAACTTAACGAACAAGTTAATAACGATTCAAATTATGATGAAATAGACCACGAAAACACAACATACTTAAATGAACTTGCTCAACAAGTCCGTAGTCGTGGCGAGAATGGTCCAAAGGCTGACGAAGAATTGCATGTTGCTAATCTGGGTACCGAAGAAGAGCCAAAGAAACCAAGATTGGAAGCTTCTTCAAGGGGGACGACAAAGACAGATTGACTGCACTACTACGGGAGTTCGTGGATGTGTTCGCATGGTCATACAAAGACATGCCGGGTTTAGACAGAAAGGTAGCGGAGCACAGGATTCCGATCAGAGAAGGTACCAGGCCAGTAAAGCAGAAGCTCAGAAAGATCAAGCCAGAATGGTCTCTGCAGGTCAAAGAAGAGATTGAGAAGCTCCTCAGTGTGGGTTTCATCAAGGTTATCGAGTATCCGACATGGTTAGCCAACATTGTGACAGTCAGGAAGGTGAACGGCAAGGTTCGAGTTTGTGTAGACTTCCGGGATTTAAACAAAGCTTCCCCAAAGGATGATTTTCCACTCCCTAATATCGACATGCTAGTCGACTCCACTGCTGCCTACGAGGTTCGCTCATTCGTGGATGGGTTCGCTGGGTACAATCAGATTCTTATGGCCGAGGAAGATCAACATAAGACAGCCTTCACAACACCGTGGGGTACCTTTTGCTACACAGTCATGCCATTTGGGTTAAGAAATGCTGGGGCTTCCTACCAAAGAGCCGTGACAGACTTGTTCCACGATATGATTCACAAAGAAATCGAGGTCTATGTGGACGACATGATCATTCACTCCAAAGGAACCGATGGTCAACACCTAATCGATCTCCGCAAGTTCTTCGAAAGGCTTCGTCAACACAAGATGAGGCTCAACCCTGCAAAGTGCACATTCGGGGTTATCCGAGGCAAAGTTCTGGGTTATATGGTCACTGAAAGGGGAATCGAAGTAGACCCCTCCAAAATCAAGGCAATCATTGACATGCCTCCTCCAGAGACGCAGAAAGAGATTAAAGGTTTCATGGGAAGACTACAATACATCAGTCGGTTTGTGCACCAACTCACTTCCATGTGCGAGCCAATCTTCAAGCTACTCAAGAAGAATGTGGCTCTAGAATGGACCGACGCGTGCCAAGAAGCCTTCGATCAAGTAAAGCATTACTTGACGTGCCCTCCTGTTCTAGTTCCGTCGAACAAGGAGAAACCTCTGTTGCTTTATCTCACTGTCAATGATGAAGCCCTAGGGGCTATGTTAGCACAAGAGCAACGAGAGTCCACAAAGGAGAACGCCATTTATTTTGTCAGTCGCCGATTCCAAGGAGGCGAAAAGAACTACTCCGTCTTAGAAAAGTTATGTGCAGCATTGGTTTGGGTCACTCAAAAGCTCAAACACTATATGGAAGCTTTTCCGATCAAGCTAGTAGCAAAGGTGGACCCGCTCCGCTACATCTTCGAGAAGCCTTTCATGTCAACAAGAATATCCAAATGGTACTTCATGCTCGCCGGCTATGATATCACTTACGTCACACTAAAATCCGTAAGGGGAAAGTGTTCAGTGACCAGCTTGCCGAATTCCCGTGTGACGAAGTGAAGGGGAAGATGTACAGTTCCCCGATGAGCATTTAATTTGTACTGCAACCGAAGAAGACAAGTGGCAACTTTTTTTTTATGGCGCCGCCAATAAACACGGTTTTGGTATAGGGGTATTGCTTGTCGATCCAAAAGACATCTACACTCCCATTGCCATACGCCTGGAATTCGAAACTACCAACAACATTGCCGAGTATGAAGCATGCATAGCAGGGCTCGAAGCAGCTCTCGAAAGAAACGTCACGGAACTAGAAGTGTTCGGCGACTCTTTGCTCCTTATCAATCAGCAATCGGGTAAATGGCGAACCCAAGACCCGACTCTCCAACAGTATGGTCAGCACCTTGAAGAACTGGTTGAACAATTCCAAGAGATCACTTTCAACTACCTGCCAAGGGATAAGAATCGCTTCGCTGATGCACTGGCCACTATAGCTTCATTAGTTGAAATGCCCAAAGGGAAAATGGTGAAGCCTTTCAAAATTGCTCGAAGGAACAGTCCGGCATATTGCATGAGTATCGAGATCAATGAGGTTCAAACAAACTCTCCGCGGTATTCGGATATCATGAACTTCGTCAAAGACGGCACTTATCCCGAGAACATCAATAAGAAGTCTCAAGCAGCTCTGCAAAGGTTAGCCTCTCGGTACGTACTGATTGGGGACCGAGTCTATAAAAGGCACCACGACGGGATCAATCTCTTATGCGCCAATGAGACCGAAGCTCAAGAGATAATGTGTGAAGTGCACGAAGGAGAATGTGGACCCCACATGAATGGGTTTATGCTAGTCAAGAAGATACTTCGCATTGGTTACTATTGGAGCACTATGGAACGAGACTGTATCGAGAAAGTCAAAAGGTGTGCCAAGTGCCAATTCCACGCTAATCTGCAACATGCTCCACCCTCACAACTTTACAACATGGTCACACCTTGGCCTTTCTCTTGTTGGGGGATAGACATGATCGGTAAAGTTCATCCTGCCGGAAGCAATGGGCAGTCATTCGTCCTAGTGGCAATCGACTACTTCACAAAGTGGGTCGAAGCACAAGCCTATCGGACCCTCAACGCCAAGAAAGTGGCCGAATTTGTAAAGATTAATATCATGTGCCGATACGGCGTGCCTCATGAAATCATTTCCGACAACGGCTCTCACTTCGAGAAGGAAATGGATGCACTTTTGGTAGAATACAAGATCACCAAGCACAAGTCATCTCCTTGCCGGCCCCAAGCAAATGGCGCAGTCGAAGCAGCAAATAAGACCATCGAGACCATCGTCAAGAAAATGGCCTCAACAGGAAGGGATTGGCTCGAGAAGCTACCATTAGCATTGTGGGGCTACCGCACATCAATACGATCCGCAACAGGAGAAACTCCTTATGCATTGGTCTATGGTTCTGAAGCCGTACTCCCTATCGAACTTGAAGTCCCATCTCTACGGGTCCTCCTCGAGAATCAAGTCAACGAGGTCGACTGGATGCAAAGTCGATATGAACAACTAGCCTTGCTCGACGAGAAAAGGTTAAGAGCACTCGAACGCACAAGGGCGTATCAGCAAAGGATGGTAAGAGCTTTCAACAAAAAGGTGAAGCCTCGAAACATCAATGTGGGAGATTTGGTTTTAAGACAACATCCTCCTAATGCCATGAATCCCCTGGGGAAATGGGGACCCCGATGGATCGGTCCGTACGTGGTCAAAAAGATACTAAGCGGTGGTGCAGTCCGGCTCATGGATTTAGATGGTGACCAGCTGCCAAAGGAGGTCAACATCGACAAGCTCAAGAGGTTCTACGCTTAATAAACAAAGACCATAACAAAAAAAAAAAAAAAAATCGCTCGCTAGGTTGAAAACCCGCAAGGGCGGCCTAGGCAAAAATTAGAGCACGTGCAAAAAAGAAGCCCGCTAGATTGAAAACCCGAAAGGGCGGTCTAGGCAAAAAACAGGGTGCACAACAAAAAAAAAAAAAAATGGTCTTTGTTTGTTTGAACTACGAAGACCTGAGCCTCCTAACTGGAGGAATGTAGGCAACCTTCGGGTGCGGTCTAAAACATATCAAAAATACCCAATTCACTTCAAATAACAAAATGCAATTTTTATTCATTCAATGAACTATTCAAACCATTACAACGGATTTATTGAGCAACAAAAGACATCAAAATATTAAATCCTAAAACAAAGTGGTCTAATTGCAATCTCTTAGGGTACTAAAAAAAATCCAATTTTCTCTTAGCTTTCAAAGGACCACCCGATCGTCTCTCAATCCTTTTCTTCTTGGGTAACGGAGGAGCACTAATACGCACCGAAACCTTCTGTGTTGCAACACGTCTCCTAGCATAAAAGTCATCCAAAGGAGTACCGAAAGGGTCAGCGAGAATGTTACTCGAATCAGCAGCAGCCTCCCTATATCTCAAAGTGCTGCTAGGCTCAAAACCCTGTCCCAACAACTCGGCACGAAGCACATCAACCCAAGTGGTGCCACGGTAAAGGGTGCCAAATAAATAGTCCAAGTAGCTCTCGGGAAGGAAGACACTCCCCCGATACAGAGGAGCGAAAGCCCAACGATTGCGGTCATCTCCCCAAGCCGACTGAAGCTCACTCGAGAAGCCAGGACCCATGTAAGCAACTGGACGAAGCATTCCATCCCTCGGAAAATGAATTGTCTGTTGATGACCGAACTGCCGCAGAACCCGCTCTGGCTGGTAAAACGAAGAATCTCTCAAACCGGGTACAACCACGTGCTGAAAACCAAGAGTCCATTCCACAAAAGGACGAAGACCCCAAGAAGGAGGACACCACTCAATATCAATGGTCACCCTAGAGGCAAAGAATTTCTTCCAATCATCTTCAGATAAATCCCGGATCAACAACTTCCTCCTATGAACAGCAAAAGGAGACAAATCACCATCCGGAGAATAAATCTTGAAGTGTTCTCGGAGCCATATGGTCAAGAGCAAAGGGCTTCCCCGACACATCTTTCCCGTCCTACATAACTCATCAAGGCCGTGCAACGTCTCCCCTACAATAAGAGGGATTACACTAAATTGCTGCTCCTTAGCTTGCAAAATAATCTCAGCCAACTGCACGTCCGCAGTCCCGAAAGGTGTAACAAACAGTACTTCGCTGAAGAGACAAACGGCCATGGCATTTCTTTTGAAGGATTGAACCATCGGGTCCTCCGAGTGTAAACTGAAGAACATCGGCAACTCAGTTATGTCAATCACGGTACCATGCAACATCTTCCTCACGTCCTCAACGGGGAGATTCAGTAACCCAACCCAAGAGTCGATGGCACTACGGTGATATTTAGGGACGGCAATCCGACCGGCCAAAGGCATGCCAAGGATGGCCCCGAAATCGTCAACAGTCGGCACCATTTCATTAGCTGAAAGGTTGAAGGTATGGCTGTCGCAATCCCAGAAAGCCGCGGCAGCTCTCAATAAATCCCAATCCGGCTTCAACGTCCGCAAGGTGAAAAGAATTCGGAACCCGAAATATTTAATGAAGGCCTTCTTGGGATGGGTCTTGAAAGAATACACAAAAGTGCCCAAGTCCTTTTCATACGCACTAACGACCTTGGCATCAAGGGCAAAAGAATTGGAAGCCATGGAAAATGTCGATCACAAGCGAAGTTAAGCAATAATATGATGTCCAAAAATGGCAGAAAGGAGCTGTGAGAATCAAGTGGTCGAACAGAAGATGATATTATAGCTGTTGGGGCTCTTTTGGTCAGCAAATGTCAAGCCCGGAATTCCGTCTCCCAGACGCGCGCGCCACCCGCCAGCAGTCTGAAGTGCGCGCGCGTCCCAATCCTACATAGGAAGGCGCGCGCCTCCCAGGTCTAAATCGCTTCAAGAAAAGGGCCTTGTCAGAGATCTCCAGCCTAAATCAAGACACTGTCCCGATCTTCAGACACCCAGTTGGGCACACCTATTTCTGGTCCGCCCTTAAGGCATGTCAAAAATCGAAAGTAGGATAGAAACTCCCACTCAAAAGTAGGCTGTCCTCTTCAAAATTCCGAACTCCCTAAGTTCTGTCACGGGTGCCACACCCCCCTCAAGAGTCAATCTCAACATTTCATCCCCAGCAGGAACATTTTTCTGGTCGCGGTCAACTATGCCCGTACCCCGCAATTCAAAAGTCAAGTGTGACTCCAAACGGCACGAGACTTCAAAGCAATATTTCATCAAACGGATTCACTAGCGGATTCGTCAACAAGGGTTCACCAACGGACTCATCCAAGGGATTCACTAACGGATTCATAAAATGGATTCACTAACGGATTCATCAACAAGGGTTCACCAACGGACTCATCCAAGGGATTCACTAACGGATTCATCAAACGGATTCACCAACGGATTCGTCAACAAGGGTTCACCAACGAACTCATCCAAGGGATTCACTAACGGATTCATCAAACGGATTCACCAACGGATTCGTCAACAAGGGCTCACCAACGGACTCATCCAAGGGATTCACTAACGGATTCATCAAACGGATTCACCAACGGATTCGTCAACAAGGGCTCACCAACGGACTCATCCAAGGGATTCACTAACGGATTCATCAAACAGATTCACCAACGGATTCGTCAACAAGGGTTCACCAACGGACTCATCCAAGGGATTCACTAACGGATGCATCAAACGGATTCACTAACGGATTCATCAACAAGGGTTCACCAACGGACTCATCCAAGGGATTCACTAACGGATTCATCAACAAGGGTTCACCAATGGACTCATCCAAGGGATTCACTAACGGATTCATCAAACGGATTCACCAACGGATTCGTCAACAAGGTTCACCAACGGACTCATCCAGGGATTCACTAACGGATTCATCAAACGGATTCACCAACGGATTCGTCAACAAGGGTTCACCAACGGACTCATCCAAGGGATTCACTAACGGATTCCTCAAACGGATTCACCAACGGATTCGTCAACAAGGGTTCACCAACGGACTCATCCAAGGGATTCACTAACGGATTCATCAAACGGATTCACTAACGGATTCATCAACAAGGGTTCACCAACGGACTCATCCAAGGGATTCACTAACGGATTCATCAAACGGATTCACCAACGGATTCATCAACAAGGGTTCACCAATGGACTCATCCAAGGGATTCACTAACGGATTCATCAAACGGATTCACCAACGGATTCGTCAACAAGGGTTCACCAACGGACTCATCCAAGGGATTCACTAACGGATTCATCAAACGGATTCGTCAACAAGGGTTCACCAACGGACTCATCCAAGGGATTCACTAACGGATTCATCAAACGGATTCACCAACGGATTCATCAACAAGGTTCACCAACGGACTCATCCAAGGGATTCACTAACGGATTCATCAAAAGGTTCACTAACGGCCTCATTCAAAAGATTCAGCCGGCAGGTTCACCTAACGGATCATGCCACCCCCTCTTTCAACAAAAGCCGCTCACACAGGGAGCGCACCACTATCTCTCGCAATTTCAAATTCCTGCTTTCATCGAGTCTTTGCCTTTTCTTGGTGATGTCCTCGGCGGATGTTTTTAACTTTCGTCGACGCGTTTTGCTTTGCAATCCACGTCGCCGAGGGGCTCTGTAGACACCCCGCCTTGGACCGCTCACCCCGATTGCACATTTGATTTTGTGTTTCTCCCCATTTCAAGTGTTTCTCGTTAGTTTCTGTCACTTCCGTTAAGTTCCTGACTGACTTCGTTAAGTCCAGGGACTAAACTGAATGACAGGGCTGACTTTCTAGTCCATTCTGTCAAAATTGCCTTCTCTGAGTCGCGCGCCTCCGACAGGAGGAGCCAGGCGCGCGCGCCTCCCGCCCCCAAAGCAGGAAGCGCGCGCCTCTGGGCGTCAGTTACAGATTTCTGGCCAGGATTCCCTCCCTTACTCAATTTACAAGATTTTGCCCGGGAAGGATTTCTTGGTGACTGAGTTTTGGCACCAAAAACACCCCTCTTTCACCTATAAAAACCTCTCTTTACCTCCATTTTCAAGGATCGAAGACTTAGACCGAAAATTGAACTTACAAAAACTATACCAAAATCACTTTCTAAAGGTTCTCCAAGGATTTCATCAAGAAATATTTGAAGGTCTTCAAATTGTAGGTAAAAGTCCATCTTTTCCTTCCTTTTCTACTTCATCTCCTCTCTCTTTTTACTTTAATCAAATGTGCAATCACCCAAATCATTTTGGGACATGACTCTAATGATCACCTCATCTCATTGAGGTTGGTTAAGGAGTCATCTCCTACATTCCAAATCCTATTTTAAATCCCCCCTTTTCATGACTTAAAGAAGAAGAAGAAGAACATTTTCATTCATGTAGATTTTGATCAAGCAAGACCAACTTTAGTTGGGCGAGATGGGTGTTTCGGTACTTCCCATCTCGTAATCTAACCCCCGAACCTCAAAACAAAGAATCTCTGTTTGCGTAATCAAACTTAGGCTACAATCTATAGGTTTTTCTTATGTTCCTCAAAACATAGGTGGCGACTCTAAAAACAAGTTAGACATCCTAGGATAATTCACCGCTCTAGCCTAAAGCCGTGGTTCCCCGGGGTATCTACAATGACACAAATATCATAGGTGGGTCAAGTCCAGTACTTGTTCACAAACAAGTACCCATAAGTTTAATTTGTATCACATACACATGATCATCACATGATCATCGATTAAACTTATACTAGTTCTTCATTAGTACTAGGGGCGGGGATTATTATGATAAACATGTAAAACATATAATAATCCAAGGTTGTTATCTCCATAACAAATGAGAACATGACATAACATAAGGCCTTTCTCAAGGGCCTAGGGCATAATCTCCAACAATCTCCCACTTGCGCTGGGCCCAATCAACATGTATCAAATACCATTGAGCTTAGCTTATGACCATCATAACATCATTTGGAGAATCTTATGTAAGAAGATTATCCTTGTTATCATCATAAAGTACTTTGCATATCTTGACATTTCCCTTATCAACGATTTCTCGTAGAGATGGAAACATCTGTGTGTGTGTTTGGATCATAGATGTGTCCTTGGCACCTTAGCTTGTGCAATAACCATTATTTCACAATAAAGGTCCATAGGATTAGTGGTACTAGAAATTATTTCTAGTTTTACTAAAATCATCTATTTCCAAACAACTCCCTTAGTTACAACTCTTGTAACTATATACTCAATTTTATTCGTAGAATAATTAACAGTGTATTTGTTTGGAACTATTCCAACCAATAGCACTAACTTTAAACATATGTCCATACTGCGATCTTTAATTATCCTTGTCGTTGTGGAATCATGCATCTATGTAACCATTTACTAGATCATCTCCCATGTCAACAAGCATCGAGAATGCATCCTTAGTTCTTCACACGTACATAAGGATATTCTTGACCACTATCTAGTGACTTTCAATAGGATATGATTAGTGTGTTCTCATCATACTCCAAGTATACGAGTTATCCCGTCTAAGTACATAATATGACATACATGATAGATCCAATTGCCGAAGCATATGGAATCCTAATCATGTATTCTTTCTCATTAGTCTTCCAATAAGACTAAGTCTTGCCAAGAATATTGTCATTAGACAACTTTCCAAGTTCTTCTCCAAGAGTCTTGCATACTGAACAATTCAGTACTTTGTCTTTATAAGTACTTTGACACAAACCAATAAATTTCCTAGATCTATATCACTAGATATTAATTCTAAGGATGTAAGTGGCTTCTTCCTAAGTCTTTCATTAAGAAACTTTTTCAAATGAACTATATGTCAACAACATATGTAAGACTTAGGAATAAGATTATGCTCCCACTAATTTTGTAGCAAACACAAGTCTCATCTTTGATGAATTTCAAACGATTTGAACACTTCATCAAAATGATTGTTTCAACTCCAAGAAGCTTGCTTCAATACATCACATGGATTTCCGCAACTTACATACTTTATTAGAATTTCTAGATAATAAAAACCTTTAGGTTGTATCCAATACATCCTTAAGTTAGTTCCCATAAAGGAACTCTGTTTTGATATCCATTTGTCAAATTTCATATTCCAAATATGAAGATATGACAATGAGAATTCTAATATCTTAAAGCATGACTACGAGTGAGAAAATTTTATCATAGTCGAAATATGAGTCAACCATTTCACATTTAGTCTTGCTTAATTAGTATGTTCCTTGCTACCCATGTTAGTTTTCTCTAAGAAAAATTAATTCTATCCTTCGGTTTTTACACCTTAGGTTAGAATGATCAAGTTCCAAACTTGATTATTATACATGGATTGCCTTTTAGATTTTATGACTCCAAGCCATTAATCTAATATGGAGCGGACATTGCATTTTGATAGGTGGTAAATATTTCTTTTTGTAGATTGTATCCTATCATATATGCAAGTAACTGGTGTAACTTGAACGAATTTTCACAACTCCTTGTGAAAGTTTGTTCAATCTTCCATCTAAGGTTATATGTTATTTTTTAGGTCTCGAACCATTCGAGATATATTTTACTCCCACTGATTCTTTTAGAGATAAACAATTTATCAAGAAAAGTACCATCGCCAACAACCAATTTGCTTCTTAGAAGTAAAATAATATCCTCAAGTTTCCTTAGGATATCCCATGAAAATACATTTATTAGATTTAAATGTGAGTTTGTCATAGACAAGTCTTTTCGCAAAAGTCTCACCATCTTAAACCTTCATGAAAAACAAACCAAGTTTTCTTTCATTCCATACCACATATGGTACCTTTAAACCTATTTTGATGGAACTCAAATTAGTGTGATTATAGCGGTTTCCAATGTATAACCCTAAAATAAATAGTGGAAGATCAATTTGACTTTATCATCTAATGAACCATATCCAATAAGGTTCTATTCCTCCATTTAGACACATCATTCAAAAATGATGTTCTTGGTGGAGTTAATTGTGAAACAATTTCACAACCTTCAAGATGATTGTTAAATTCTTGGTTTAATTATTCATCATCTCGATCAAATCGGAATCTTTGAATAGATTAGCCAAGTAGTACAAAAATCCTTCTTTTAGCATTGGTACTTAATGCACCATATACATCAACATGTATTAGGTCTAATAAGTTACTAGCCCTTTTACTACTCCTAGTAAAAGATGTCTTGGTCCAAGTAAATAAGATTTGCATATATCATATTATTCAAAATCGTATGACTTTAAAACCCCGTCCCATGGAATTTTAGATATCAATTTCTCATTTATTTGATCAAAACAATAATTCCTTAAGAATTTAATTATTTATGTTATAGCCTTATTTATTATTTTGTTCTTCAAGATTTAGGATATAAGATTTATTTATATGATTTAACAGTACGATAAAGCAAATCATAATAAATAAAGCATTTTTCTTATTCTAAATAAGAAATAAATATTCTTCATTATCTTATAACAAAATAATATTTTCTACTCAATGAGTAAAGTCACTTCATAAGTGTTCTACGAACAATGTTGCAACTCTTGCATCATTACCATTTGTAGATTAACTTTACTTTCATAAGTAGTCTTTCTATTTTTTAATTGTTGCACATTTTTACAAATGTGGGACCCATATCCGGTATTCAATACCCAATAATTAAAAGTAGAAAAAATAATTTTATAACATAAGTCTCCAAAGTGGTAGTCTCATTACCATTCACTTTCTTTGATCATCCAGAATTTTTAATATAATTTTAAATGGTCAATCCAATTGCCATGTTACCAAATTGCATGATTTAGAGTTATAATTTTAGCCACAATTATTTCCTTTAGGTTTGACAATTTGTCTTACCTTTTTCTTTTAATCCTCATTCCCTTTTAGAAATTCATGGAGTCAAAAATCAAATTTTCGACTTAGATTATCATCATTCCGTACTAATGTTCAGAAATCTAGAGCACAAAATGTACGACCGAAACTAAGCCAAAAAGGCATCCACATTTCCGTACATCATTCAGAAACTTAGAGAACAGCCCATACGGCCGAAACTAAGCCAAAAGGCATCCACATTTTCGTATGAATCTGTAGTCCGTTTCTAAATTCTTTGTGTTGGGTATGCCCACTTATATCTCATTATTCAATGTATAGGATTGATTAGATTTGATTGATCCATTACCTAAGTTTTATTTCATAGACTTTAGACCCATATGTAAGAAGTATTTATACTTCATTTTTTAGGTAGTCCATTTGAATAGACTAGGCTTAGGAATAGGGCGAAGATATCAAGATTCAAGAAAAAACAAATCACATTGTTGATTCAAGGCACGCGCCATGCGCTTTGCGCCATGCGCCTACTAGGCATTGCGCCTATGCGCCACATATGGCGCGCGCATGATATGCGCCATAATTGGCTCATGCGCCTCTCAGTGATGAAACTCAACATTTGGTTATTTATTAAAGACATGAAGACTTGAAGATATTCAAACTATGCCAAAGATCCAACGGTGGATAAATAACACGTGTGCACCTAGATTTGAGGACACCTGTCCACAACGGTCATATTTGTGTTATGTGTCTAACGGCTATAAAAGGACACGTGCTCCACTCAACGAGCTCCAGCACATCTGTCCTTTATCTTATCCACAAGGGATTTCCAACGGCTAGCTTTTGGGGCTCTACTATAATTACCCCATAACTTCAACCATTTGAAGTTGATAAGCATTTCAGAATTTCTCTCTCAAACATTTGTTGAATATTTGAAGATTGCCATTTGAATTCCCAGATTCCTCAAGAACATCTTCATACCTTCATACTTAGCCCAGATCCTCAAGCAAAAACACATTAGTTTTATTGAGCTCTAAATCTCATAGATCTAAAGAGCCTTGAAACTAAAAACACACACGCACCTCTTTATGTTTGATCACTTAGATCTTTCTTTAAGAGATACACCGGTTTTGTCTAGGATTTGTTCTTTCATAAAAAATAGATCTTGAGTTAGTGTAAAGCTCAAACATTGTAATTTGTAACACTCACTCATAATATAAGATCTCCATTACAAATTCAAGACTAACCATCTTGGTAGAGGACGTAGATCATTTTCCGATCGAACATCTCTAAATAGCGCATATTAATTTCTTGTCATTTACTTTCAAGTTATTATCTTATCTCACTATTTGCTTGTTCATTCATTGTAGATTGATTGGATTAAATAGTGTTGTGTTTGTTATATCATTTTCCTTAGTTCCATCTTTCACTCACTTTGAGCCAAAATTCTTTGAGTGTGTGTGCGCCCCCTTTATCACTCCTTGCGCCTATTTACTTAACTAAATTCCACTGTGCATTTCACTCACTCACTTAGGTGCATTTCATAACACTTATTTGATAAAATGCGCATTTGCAATTGAGTTTATCAAGGGTTCGAAAAGAATTTCAAAATAGCTATTCACCCCCCTCTAGCTATTTTTCATACCCTTGTTTCCCTTTAGGACCAACACTTTGTCTCATCAATTTAAGTGATTTCAGCAATCCAGAATAATTCAGGATTCTAATTTCAGTTATCTTGAATTCTGAATTGACATCACTTTTCAGGAAACACGGTTTCGAAAACCAGCCATCTGAAACTAGATTCAATCCCAGATTCAATTCTAAACATCACTTGCTCAGTCAAGTCTTAGGACCCTCTCGGCCGTGCATCACGAAAAACAAATTTTCAATTTCCAAAATTTACCTTAGAATTGCTTTCATGATTCAATTAGGATTTGGTGTTCACGGTGATCAAATCATCATGATCTTCAAAACCAAGAATAAACAATTTATTCATGAATTTAAGATCATCAACAAGTTAATCAAATTAAATTTTGATGACCCTATGGAACATATTAATCAAATTAATATTGCAATTTAGGTTACTTAGGATTATTAAGAATGTATAATTTCCGTTCTTGCTTTAGAACAAATCTTAAGCTCACGGTCCAATCAAAGAAATTAATTTCATTCTCTTTTATCTTTGCCCTTTTAAGAACAGATCGCAGTAACAAACATAATTAAAGCATAATATAACATTCTACAGAAATATGAAAATAAATATACACCTATATTTCATACCAATCATTTAAGAGATAAATTAATTGTATTTCATAAATACTCTCACTAAATTATACTCCCTCCGTCCCGCCGGAAACTTCAAAAAAAAATTATGGCACAAGAATTAAGGAAAAAGTGAAAATGTGATGTGTTGATAGTTGAGTGGGAGAGAGAAAGTGGGGTAGAGAATAGTTAGTGGGTTAGTGGATGTGAGTATGAGAAGTGAGACCTACTAATTAAAAAGTATTAAAAACTTTCCATTTATGGAATGTGCAATTTCTATGGGACGCTCATTTTGGTAAGTTTTGCAATTTTCGGTGGGACGGAGGGAGTATAACTTTCTCATATGCAACAATTGTATAATATAATTTATGTGGGTTAAGATCCATATTTCACCCAATTTTGAGTCGGCTTTGGCACGACTTCTCAAAACCAAGTTATTTAGGTAGATATCTCTTATCAATCATATCATATATGACTCTTAGATCTTTTATGAGATTGTTAGACATCTTATGTCAAACATGTTTTAATCTCATCTTGTGCCTTAGGCCCAAAACTGTTTTGATAGCCTAATTAAGTCAAACCACGTTAAACGTATAGGAAACTCCGATTCACTCATCTTGCTCATACACTGATAGAATCAATGCACCTCGCTTTGGCAGAGCCCACACAAAACTACCCGCTGTACTCACAAGTGTTTTAATAGTGGATTGGCACATGTCTTACATTTTTTAAGAAGGTTCTTTCATATAGCAACACGCATAACAAATTTATAATTAATCCAATTAATTAATGAACGGATACTATGTGAATATAATTATGAATTTTAGATTTTCATAAAGTCCTACTCTTGGTATAATACATATTGAATAATGAATTCTTTCATAGAGTCTAACTCTATTAAGAATACATTACTTCATAGAATCCAATTCCATGAACAATATGTATTATACAATGCATCTCCAAGTCTGAAAAATACGAATTCAGAAATCTGCACTGCACGCGAACTGCACGAAAAATCTGCACGAATTCGTGCATTGCACGCGAACTGCACGAAAATTCTGCACAAAATTCTGGACTCCACGTGCGCTGCAGGTAGTCTTCACGAAAATTCTGCACGAAAACATGTATTTGCACGCGAACCGCACGAATGCTATTTATCAAATCTTGATCCTTTAAGAATTCAACTATTTATGATAATCAAATTATCATAAACATCAAACCCTAAGAACAAAAAAATTGTTCTTCAAGATCAAGAATCATCAATTTAATAATCCAATTAAAGAGATTGATGATCCGATAAATAGATTAATCAAATTAATCATGCAACTTGAAAACCTTGTTCATAATCATACTATATCAAATATATAACTGTTTCACCAAACAATTCACATAAATCTCTTATTCTAAATTCACATCATGCTAGATCTTATAATCAAATCATATATTTAACATGATAATATTAAGATAACCATACATGAACGGGGCTTTGATACCACTGTTAGGTTTTGAGGGTTCTTGCGCAGCGGAAAACGGCAATCAAAATCAACAAAACCCATGAGCCCATGGATCCATTCATGATGATTAAATTAATAGGAAAATGAAATTAGAATACTAACCGTTGTTGTACGTTTAAAATTTTCGGATCTTCAAATATTCAAGTCTTCAAGCTTTAGATTTGATCTCCTCGTCCTTCGTGTTCTTCAGATCACGATCACAGGAACATGAACTTGAGATGCTAAAGCTAGCACCCTCTATGTGTATCCACACATGAATGAATATCTAGAACGATCTGGACTGCTAGATCCCATAGAAACTCTTTCTATCAAAAGGCTATATGAATATTATGCGTTTTTTATCTTTGATTCTCAATCTTAGATCAAGAATTATGTTTCTCAAACATATTGGGTTGCATTAGTTTAATGGCTGGTGAAAATATGTATTTATAGTCCCTAGTCATTAACCCTTAATGACCTAGGAGACCTAAATCCCGTCACCCAATTAAACTGCACAAAATTTCAGCCTAGGTACTCTGGCACAGTCGTGCTCACAAAGTGGCACGGCCGTGCCACTTGGTGCGAGCCAAACCTGCCGAAGTCGAGAACTGGCACGGTCGTGCTTTGTTTCTTGCACGGTCGTGCCAGGCCAAAATTCAGCCTTTTGCCTTTTTTTGATTCGTTCTTTTATGTGTGATCCCATAGGATTATGTTAAGTTGGCAACAAGTCCAACCAAGGTCAAACTCATAAATCATGAGCGGACTCTAGCAAGCCATCATGATTACCCAATTAATATAACTTAACGAGGTTCGTTTATCCTCATAGAACATATCACAATCCTTTTGTCACACGATATCATATTGAACATAAGTCATGGTCCACGTCAACTTATATTGTTCAATGCTTTCTCGATCCCGAGTAGATTGATATGAGCAAATGACGTTGAACACATCAATTCATTTGGGTATGGCCATACACTACATCAATCTCACTCTTCGAGTGGCCTAAGCAGATATCTCTCTTGAGGAAGAGACAAATTCCATCTTGACTTATCATTCTTCCCTACAAGAATCCGATTATGACAATCATAGCCTATATGACTACCTGGTTAAGGGTAGCGGTTGACTATGTCAAACATAACATTCATCATGTGGAAGACCATGATAATCTCGCGTCTAAGGATTCCAATGATATAACTATATGCGATTTATATATGATATTTGACCATGACATAAATCTCATAGGTGGGTCAAGTCCAGCACTTTTTCACCAACAAGTACCTATAAGTTTAATTTGTATCACATACACATGATCATCGATTAAACTTATACTAGTTCTTCATAAGTAGTAGGGACGGCGATTATTATGATAAAAATGTAAAACATTTAATAATCCAAAGTTGTTATCTCCATAACAAATGAGAACATGACATAACATAAGGCCTTTCTCAAGGGCCTAAGGCATAATCTCCAACAGGGGAGACCACTCATTCAACCACCCCTATTGTAAATGAGGGCTCTAATGATATGAATGAAATTGACAATTCTTGTTACATTGTGACTTATAATGAGATAATGAGGGAAGTCTTAGAGAATAGGAAAAAGAAGCAAGACGGGAGGGTCAACATGCTAACTCGATCTGGCAGGGTCATAGAAAGCAATCCCAACACTTCTGCAGAAAGCACCTCTTCTCCAAGGTCGCAAACTCGTGACGCACCAGAAGATCCTTTATTAGTTCAACTCAAGAAGACTCAAGAAAACATATATATTTGGGAACTCATTGCATCTTCAAAGAAGCATCGAGACCTCGTCATCAGCAACCTCGACGACACATTAATCTCTCCTGCAACTCCCGAAGACCTTACTGCTATGATAGGCCACATAATGGCATCACATTTGCCTACATGGACCTTCCACCATTTGGGTCCAACCACAATGAGTCCATCTATCTCAAGGTAAGGGCAAGAGGGAGGCCAATTTCAAGGGTTTTGGTCGACGGTGGTTCCGCACTCAATCTAATGCCAAGCCGGATTATAGGCATATTGGGGCTTAAAAATTCAGATTTACAGCCTTCTAGCCAAGTGATCCGAGGGTACGACAGCACCGCCTGCACAATCATGGGCATGATCGAAGTGGACATTGAGTTTGGGAGCATGGTTATGTCCGTCCCGTTTCAAGTACTCGATGTCCCCTCTTAATTCAATTTTCTCTTGGGCTGACCATGGATACATAGCTCCAATGCCGTCCCTTCCACTCTCCATCAATGTGTCAATGGAGATGGAATAATGACCGTCATAGCCGAAAATGTCACTATCCATGGGGGACAACTCATCCACCAAGTTCAACATGGGTTAGAAGATTCTACTCTCTCCGGCGTCTCAATCAACGCCATTGACAAAGAAGGGGGAAATGGGACATGATTCCTCGACAATCACAAGGTCCTTCGCATAATGAGAAGAATGAACTACTTCCCCAGTTTAGGCTAGGGAAGCACCAACAAGGAAGGGAGAAACCCGTGGAGGTTCCTTTTGTCACAAACAAGTTTGGGTTGGGATATGAACCTTCTGAGGACAACATGAGATACGAGCAAGCCATCAAGAACGAGAAGACCCGAGCTCGTAAGGAAGGACGTCGCTATGAAATCCCCAATTTAAGACCTTATCGCAAGACATTGAATTGTTACTTTGTCCCCCAAGGGGAAGATGTCCCATACATGATCTTTCCCGAACCGTGGGTCAATAACAAGGGCATCAGAAAGCCCGGTCTCAAAGTTTTTGCCGATTGTGAAATCCAGAAGCATGAAGAAGAACCTACTCGGATGTCACCCCGAGAATGGTGGGGAAATAAAGTGACTATCGAGACCGAGACAGAGGTCACTGTGGGGGAAGAATTGACTGATCTAGCCTCCATGTTCGAGGAACTTGCCATAATGGACGAATGCCAAGTCAATGCCATCTCCGACGACACCGACATGAGGAACGAGCCTACAAGTGAGATCAAGCTGAGCTCCGAGCCAATCAACAACTGGTATTCAACGAAAGGGCCCATGGTATCCGAGGAATTATTGATCGAGAAAATGGGTTGCATTCCCCGTAAGGCGACGAAGGAAGATGTAATGACATTCACTTTCGAGTTCGAGAGTGCTTCCGACACCTTTACCCAAGAGGATATGGATGCAATAGCTGAGCGTGTGTTCCCTTTCTTTGCTAATGAAAAATTTGATCTTTCTGAGTACCCCGAGATTGCAAACATCATAAATGATGAATTAACTAATAATGAATTTAATGAACTAGTTAATAACGATTCAAACTATGATGAAATAGACCACGAAAATGAAACATACTTAAATGAACTAGCTCAACAGGTCCGTAGTCGTGGTAAAAATGGTCCAGGGGCTAATGAAGAATTGCATGTTGTTAATCTGGGTACCGACGAAGAGCCTAAGTAAACCAAGATAGGAAGCCTCTTCAAGGGGAAGGGAAAGACAGATTGACTGCACTGCTTAGAGAATTCGTGGATGTGTTCGCATGGTCATATAAAGATATTCCGGGTTTAGACAGAAAGGTTACCGAGCACAGAATACCGATCAGGGAAGATGCCAAGCCAGTCAAACAGAAACTCAAAAAGATCAAGCCCGAATGGTCTCTACAAGTCAAAGAAGAGATAGAGAAGCTTATCAGTGTGGGATTCATCAAAGTCATCGAGTATCCGACTTGGCTAGAAAATGTCGTGACCGTCAGAAAGGCTAACGGCAAGGTCCATGTTTGTGTGGATTTTCGGGATTTGAACAAGTCTTCTCCAAAGGATGACTACACATTACCCAACACCGAAATGTTAGTCGATTCGACGGCTGCATACGAGGTCCGCTCATTTGTGGATGGTTTTACCGGGTACAATCAGATTCTTATGGCTGAGGAAGATCAGCACAAGACTGCTTTCACCACACCATGGGGTACTTTCTGCTATATAGTTATGCCGTTCGGATTAAGGAACGCAGGGGCTACTTATCAAAGGGCCGTAACAGACTTGTTCCATGACATGATCCTTAAAGAAATTGAAGTCTCTGTAGACAACATGATCATTCACTCAAAAGGAACAGATGGTCAACACTTGATCGATATCCGCAAGTTCTTTGAAAGGCTTTGACAACACAAGATGAGGCTCAACCTTGCAAAGTTCAATTTTGGGGTTATAAGAGGCAAAGTTTTTTGCTACATGGTCACCGAGAGGGGAATTGAAGCAGATCCCTCGAAAATCAAAGCAATCATGAAAATGCCTCCTCCAAAGACACAGAAAGAAATTAAAGGCTTCATGGGCCGACTTCAATACATCAGTCCTTTTGTACACCAACTCACATCAATGTACGATCCAATCTTCAAGTTACTCAAGAAGAATGTGGCTCTAGAATGGACCGATGCTTGCCAAGAAGCCTTCGATCAAGTGAAGCATTACTTGACATGCCCTCCAGTTTTGGTTCCACCCCACAAAGAGAAGCCTATCTTGCTCTATCTCACTGTGAATGACGAATCCCTAGGGGCTATGCTAGCACAAGAGCAACGAGACTCCACGAAAGAGAATGCCATTTACTTCGTCAGTCGCCGATCTCAAGGAGGCGAAAAGAACTACTCCACCTTGGAGAAGCCTTTTCCGATCAAGCTAGTAGCAAAAGTGGATCCGCTTCGCTACATCTTCGAGAAGCCTTTCATGTCAACAAGGATAGCCAAGTGGTACTTCATGCTCGCCGGCTATGACATCACTTACATCACACTCAAATCCATCAGGGAGAAAGTGTCCAGTGATCAGCTTGCTGAATTTCCGTGTGATGAAGTGAAGGGGGAAGACTTACAATTTCCCGACGAAGACTTAATTTGCACCACAACCGAAGAAAATAAGTGGTAACTTTTTTTATGGGGCGGCCAATAAGCACAGTTATGGGATAGGAATATTACTTGTCGATCCAAAGGACATCTACACTCCAATTGCAATCCGCCTCGAATTCAAATCTACCAATAACATTGTAGAATATGAAGCATGCATAGCGGGGCTAGAAGCGGCCCTAAAAAGAAATGTCACAGATCTGGAAGTGTTTGGTGATTCTCTGCTCATCATCAATCAAACATCGGGCAAATGGAAAATTTAAGACCCTACTCTCCAACATTATGGTCAGCACCTTGAAGAGTTGGTCAAACAATTTTAAGATGTCACGTTCAATTATTTGCCAAGGGACAAGAACCTCTTTTCCGATGCACTAGCCACCATAGCCTCACTAGTCGAAATGCCCAAAGGAAAAATGTTGAAGTCCTTCAAAATTTCAAGAAGGACTAATCCAGCATATTGTATGAGAATCGAGATCAATGAAACTCAGGAAAGCCCTCCGTGGTACACTGACATCATGAATTTCCTCAAGGACGGCACTTTCCCCAAAGATAGCAATAAGAAAGCTCAAGTGGCAGTACAAAAGCTAGCATTGAGATACATGTTGATTGGGAACCGAGTTTACAAGAGACACTACAAAGGGATCAATCTCTTATGTGCCAATAAGACGAAAGCTCAAGAGATAATGCATGAAGTCCATGAAGGCGAGTGTGGACCCCACATGAATGAGATCATGTTAGCCAAGAAGATACTCCGTATTAGTTACTATTGGAGCACCATGGAAAGAGATTGCATCGAGAAAGTCAAGAGGTGCGCCAAGTGCCAGTTCCATGCCAACTTGCAACATGCTCCACCTTCGCATCTATACAACATGACCACACCGTGGACATTCTCTTGTTGGGGAATAGATATCATCGGCAAGATCCACCCTACGGGAAGCAATGGGAAATCATTCGTTCTAGTGGGTGTGGACTATTTTAGAAAGTAGATTAAGGCACAAGCTTACCGAGTTCTCAACGCCAAGAAAGTGGCTGAATTCGTAAAGACCAACATCATGTGTCGATACAGTGTCCCTCACGAGATTATCTCTGACAATGGTTCTCACTTCGAGAAATAAATGGATGCACTTTTGGGCGAGTACAAAATCACCAAACAAAAGTCATCCCCGTACCGTCCCCAAGCTAATGGAGCGGTCGAAGCAGCAAACAAGACAATTGAGACCATTATACGGAAAATGGCTTCAACAGAAAGGGATTGGCCCGAGAAATTACCTCTGGCATTGTGGGTCTACCGCACATCAATTCGGTCAGCAACGGGAGAAACTCCCTACACATTGGTTTATGGCTCTGAAGTCGTGCTCCCGGTCGAACTCGAAGTTCCCTCTTTGCGAGTCTTGCTCGAAAATCAAGTCAATGAGGTTGAATGGATGCAAAGTCGATATGAACAATTAGCCCTAATCGATGAAAAGAGGCTAAGAGCGTTTGAGCGTACAAGGGCTATGAACAAACAATGGCCAGGGCTTTCAACAAGAAGGTAAAGCCCCGAGACATCAAGGTGGGAGACTTGGTTCTAAGACAACATCCTCCCAATGCCATGAATCCCCTTGGGAAATGGAGACCCCGATGGATCGGTCCGTACGTGGTCAAGAAGATACTGAGGGGCGGTGCAGTCTGACTCGTAGACTTGGATGGCGATCAACTGCCAAAGGAGGTCAACCTCGACAAGCTCAAGAAGTTCTACTCTTAAAAAATGAATACCTTAAAAAAAAAAAAAGAGCTCGCTAGGTTAAAAACCCGCAAGGTGGCCTACGCAAAAATTAGAGCAAAGTGCAAAAAAGAAGCCCGCTAGATAGAAAACCCGCAAGGGCGGTCTAGGCAAAAAACTGGGTGCCTAAAAAAAAAAATGTCTTCATTTGTTAGAACTACAGAGACTTGAGCCTCTATACTGGAGGAACATAGGCAACCTTCGGGTGCGGTCTAAAACAATCATTTTTACCCAATCATTTCATTAACAAGATGTAATCTTATTCATTTCATGAATCATTTTAACCATTATAATGGATGATGTTGAGCACTAAAAGACGTTAAAACATTAAATACTAACAAGTGGTCTATTAATTTCAATCTTGGGGTACTAAGAAAAGTCTAATCTTTCTTCGGTTTGGGAACCCATTGCTTTTGACTACGGCCCTTGACCTTCTTGAGTGGGGGCAGAGCGCTCTCGGAACCACCAAGGCGAGAGAAGACGCTAGGACGGGACGAAGCTTCATCAACAACCTTCCCTTTACCCTTGTCAAAGGAGACCTTGGCAGAGACATTAGACGGGAGTTTCCACACGTAAGGAGAGTTGCCTTTTCCCTTGCCTCTCTTCTTATTAGGCCAATGACTCGGTTTAGGAGCTTCAACATGAAACACTGGCTTTGGAGGTTCGACCACAACTTCATTTGGTCTTCCCAAGCGGTCAAAGACACTAGGGCGTGCCTTCACAACAGGGACGGGCTTTGAATTCTCACCCTCGGGGACGGACACCTTCACTTCAAAGGAAAAGGTCATGGGAGCCATTTTTGACAAGAAATTGAGGTTTGGGACAATGGAGAATATTGCAGAATACTGCTATGTGAATAAACTCGTCGGAATGGGTTCAAATTTGTAGTTTTTGGAGAATCCTGTTCAGAAAAGAAAGGGGCTGTAAATCAGTAACCCAGACGCGGGCGCCTCCTACCTTGGTGACGCGACGCGCGCACATCTCGTGTACAAAGCCAAAGGCGTGTGCCTTTGACAGACAGACAGAACAGAACAGACCCTTGTCAGTACAGAAGCAGCCCAGGAATTTCAAACGCCTTCAAACCTGCAGTAGTTCAGAATCCACAACAACAACATTCAACAGCAGCAACAAAACCACTTTGGGCACACATTAATTTGGTCCGCCCCTAAGGCAAGTCTAAATTAAATAAGATAGAAAATCTCACCAAACTTAAAGTAGGGCGCATCTTTCTATTCAGTCAAGGTCAATCTCAGCATTTTCTCTCCAAATGAGAAAATTTGTGGTCCGCAGTCAACTGTGCCCGCACCTCACAAAAGCAAAACAGCAAATGCAGCTCCGAACAGCATACATCAAATGCGGCTCCAAAAAACATACAGCAAATGCGGCTCCGAACAACATACAGCAATTGCGGCTCCTAACAGCATACAGCAAATGCGGCTCCGAACAGCATACAGGAAATTCGGCTTCAAACAGCAAAACAGCAAATGCGGCTCCAAACAGCAATTTGGTCCATGGTGAACCACTGAAATCACCACCTATTCATCAGCAAAGTTCACTCAACGGACTCCCGCTCAGCCAGTCCGCTCAACGGACTATAAACTGGCAAACGGATTTGCTAAATGGATTTAGCCAGTCCGCTCAATGGACTCTGAACAGGCAAACAGATTCGCTAAATGAATTCAGCCAGTCCGCTCAACGGACTTTAAACCGGGCATAACGGGTACAACACACTGGACTCCGCCTAGGTCTGCTCATCGGACTTTAAACGAGCAAACGATGAGTTCGCCAAACGAATTCAGCTCAACTCAAGTCTGCCAACCAAACTCTAAATTAGCAAACAGGATTCGCTAAACGGATTTCAGCTTCAGTCCGCTCAACGGACTCTGAATGGGCATAACGGTTCCGCTAAAAGGCTCCAGCCTCAGTCTGCTAACCAGACTTTAAACCTTAGCCACGATGGGCCATCTCACATCACCATACCTCTTCCGTCAGCAAAAGCCGCTCACACAGGGAGCGCACCTCTACCCTTCACATTTTCAAATACTTGTTTTTATCGAGTCTTTGTTTTTTCTTGTTTATGTCCTCGGTGGATGTTTTTCTTTCGTTGGCGCAATTTGCTTCGCAATCCATGCTGCCGAGGGTCTCTATAGGCACCCCGCCTTGGACCGCTCACCCCGATTGCACATTTGATTTTTTGTTTCTTCTTGTTTTAAATATTTTTCATTAGTTTCTGTTACTTCCGTTAAGTTCCTGACTGATTCCGTTATGTCCAGGGACTAAACTGAATAACAATTCTAACTTTCCAGTCCATTCTGTCAAAAATTGCCTTCTCAGAGTCGTGCGCCTCTGCCTCCATAGGTGAGACGCTTGCGCCTTCCGCCCAAAAGACCGGAGGCGCGCGCTTCTTGGCGTCAGTTACAGATTCTCTCCAAGAATCCCTCCCTTACTCAATTTACAGGATTTTGCTCGGGAATTCCCTCTTTGTGACTCTGTTTTGGCACCAAAAACATCCCTTTTTCAACTATAAAAACCCCTCTTCATCACCATTTCAAAAGAGGGACATTTTCAACATAAGAAAACTATACACAAACACTTTTAGAGAGCATTCTCAAGGCATTCTCCAAGACATCCTTGAAGCTACTTGAAGTTTAGGCACTCTTACTTTTCTCTCTTCCCTCTATCTCATCTCTATTTCTCTTATTTTATTTTATCAAAGTGTGCAATCAACCCAAACTATTTTGGGACATGACACCAAAGGCCACTTCACTACATTGAAGTTTTCCAAGGAATTATCTCCCCATATTCAACCCCTTTTAACCACTTAAATCTCATTTTCAATGTATAGCAAGAACACATTTTTTTATCATGTAGATTATGAACAAGCAAGACCAATGTTAGTTGGGCGAAATGGGTGTTTTAGTACTTCCCTTTTCGTAACCTAACCTCCGAACCTCAATACACGAATCTCTATTTTTCGTAACAAAACTTAGGCTAATTATTAAGTTTTTCTTATGTTCCTCTAAAACATAGGTGGCGACTCTAAACTCTAAAACCAAATTGACATCCTTGGATAATCCACCCGCTCGAGCCTAAAGCGCGTGGGTTGCCCGCCCCGTGGTATCTACACTTGGTACGCATGTATCCAAGGTAAGGCTACTCTCTCTCCCTCCCTCTACTTAGCTGCTCTGTGTTTGTTTAGATACTAACAAATTGTGACCCCTAATCATTTAATGTATACTATATAAGCTTAATATCAAATATTGTTTTATTAGTCAATCTTCTTTAGAAATATATGTTTTGCGATTTTATTTCACTACTACACTTGTTTACTGTGTAGAATGAAAGTTTTACATTGTTTCATTGTCTTATATTTGAATTTTTATATGAAATAGATATCTCATTTACTATATCTTAATCAATGGTATAACAAGACTGATTGGGTGCCTTTTTAATTATTGTAATGACATATTACCACAACATGCTAGAAAAACTTGCTTATTTGCTTAAAAAGTTAAGGTGCGGGGAAGTTGCCTGATAACACTCTTACTTGTGAATACTTTGGGATTGATACTGGCTGGCTGGACTCTTTACTATTCCAGATATGCACAGTGTCATGGTTTGTGATTCATATTTTTTTTAGATGAATCATCCTTATTTTTTTATTCTTATTTTTTTTTTTTTTTGTGATTTTTGATGTCTTAATAAAACCCTCCTTGATTAGGTAGGTCAGAATGCACATGAAGAATTGTTGCAGTGGCATGCAACAATGCAAAATATAACACTAAGATTGTTTACGCATTTGAGAGGTGTGTAACAGGCCCATGCTCCATTATTTTTAATTTTGTATTCTTTCAACAGAATCTATCTGGTACTTTTATCAACTGGCATCGAGAAATCTATAGGTATTTGTATAAATACTTAGAAAAAATGATTTGTTTCTCTCTTATGAGAGGTTGAATCTCTATTGGTCTGTTTTTAAGTTGTATTTCCTTATTATTTTTTAAATTAAAAACAAACTGTCAAGAGGGAAATAGATAGGTTAACGTCAAATGACATTCTTTTAGTTTATAATGTTTAGCATTCAAAATGAGTTTTCTATCCCACCTCCATTAACGGGTGATGTGGTTCTCTAGTACATCTATCACATATAGAAGTTTTATGTCAGAACTCAAATATGATGTTTTCTTGATGATTATTATCAGATATTTCATGATCTTAATTTGTAGGTACGTGGTAAGCTAAATGGATCAGAAAGATAGAACAATTCAACAAATGAGAAAGTGGAGCTCCCTTTTTTGTTGATGTAGGAGGAATTCCAGCGAAGCAGCATAGCGAGCGCCCGCCTGAACAAGACCAGGCACCCGCCTGGAATTAATTTCTAAATGGTTTTTTTTTTTTGCCGTGATCGAGCGCCCGCTTGGTTGTGCGGCAAAATAGTACCAGTTTCGTTTTATTGTTTTATGCGAGGAGAATTAGGGTTAGTTTTCGTATTATTTGTTTAGTTTAGGTATTTTATTAGATTAGGGTTTGTTAGTAGTTTAAATACTCTTTAGTTCATTGTGTTAGGGTTAGCTTTTGATTAATTGAATTTATTTCAAAGAGTTTATTCTCTTTTCCCTGGTGGATTCCGGGTTTTCTCTGGTGGATTCCAGATTTATGTGTTTGAGGGTTCATCGCTTGCGAACTCTTGTGATTAGTGCGCTAATCACGAATCCTATCACTACTGTGCTGCGTCAGTTGGTATCAGAGCAGGCCATATCCTATCTTTTGCATCATACTGAAGTATTATGGGGGATCAGGCAACAAAGGCTGGTATCGATGGTGTAACCACCGCTATCACTTCCTTGGCAACGCAGATTGCAGCGTTGGTTGCCGCTCAACAAGGTCAAAACACTAATCAAAACTGTTATGGTGAGAGAGACAGGGTTGATCCAAGACGGCGTCCTCAAGGGACAAAAAATCAGGATAAAGGGGTTTCCAGTTCCAGATCTGATGACGAGGTTATTCATGAAATCGATTTTCGATTGGACAAGCATGATCGACGTGTGCAGAAATATAAATCAATCAGAGATCTGAATCGAGCAGCAAGGGAGCGAGTGCTTAGGCAGCGACATAGGATGGAAGCAAAATATTATGCTGACAAAGCCGATCACTACACTGCCGAAATTCAGAAACTGGTAGTGCGTAGATCTGCAGTCTATGAACGTGTTGAAGAAGAACGTCGGGGTCAGTTCGAGGTCTTGTTACAGAATAAAAAAATTGTGCTCAAGAAGAACGTCGCGGGGAAAGCCTCCACCGCGTCGAGCCGATTGAAGGGAAAGGATCAGATTCAAATGGAGTCATGTCCGCGATTCAGGATCTACAAATATTGAATGAAAGTTTCAAAGGAGAGAAGATTAGTAATAATTTTCTATCCGTGGTTGAAGATTCAGCTTCAGAAGAAACAATTTTAGAGTCGGGTTTGGTTGCTTCAAAGATCTCGGCATGGCGTGGTACAATTCTGATTAAACAATATTACAAGTTTTTTATACCACTTTCTATATTACACAAGGGATATTGGGTTTTCACTCGCAAGAGTATGGCTGAATGGTTGATTATTTATATGGAAAAAAATTCTACATCAAATTGTGCTTAAGGAGCGGGTCTACTCGAAATATTTATTCAAGTGGGATGGAATTTTCCAAACATCTGAGATGAACTCGGGGACGAGTTCTTTTGAAGAAGAGGTGACTGATGTAGGAGGAATTCCAGTGAAGCAGCATAGCGAGCGCCCTCTTGAACAAGACCAGGCACCCGCCTGTAATTAATTTCTAAACGGCTTTTGTTTCTGCCGTGATCGAGCGCCCGCTTGGTCAAATGCAAGCGCCCTCTCAGTTGTGCGGCAGAATAGTACCAGTTTCGTTTTACTGTTTTACGCCAGGAGAATTAGGGTTAGTTTTGGTATTATTTGTTTAGTTTAGGTATTTTATTAGACTAGGGTTTGTTAGATGTTAGTAGTATAAATACTCTTTAGTTCATTGTGTTAGGGTTAGCTTTTGATTAATTGAATTTATTTCAAAGAGTTTATTCTATTTTCCCTGGTGGATTCCGGGTTTTCTCTGGTGGATTCCAGATTTATGTGTTTGAGGGATCGCTTGTGAACTCTTGTGATTAGTGCGCTAATCACAAATCCTATCGCTTCCGTGCTGCGTCATTTGTTTTTGAAATCATTTTGTGGGTTGTAGTTAAGTTAGATTTGTTGTAGAAAGTTGGAACATTGGTTTAGTGAATGCTTATTTTGTAATTTTTCCTTTCGACGTGAAACTTGTAATGTTACTTTTTATGTCAAATGAAATCTATTTTTATTATCAACATTCTATTTTAATGATTTGTTGATTTATTTATGTATCATCATTATTATTAATCGTTGCATTAGGTGTATATATATATATATATATATATATATATATATATATATATATATATATATATATATATAGGGTCGTGCTCATGTGAGAACCTAAATATCGTGAGAACCGTGAGAACTTGGATACATTAGGTTTTTACCTAATGTATCCAATGGTTCACTTGGATACATTACTTGGATACATTAGATTCTTACCTAATGTATCCAAGTTCTCACGGTTCTCACAATATTTAGGTTCTCATTTGAGAACCTACCTATATATATAGGTAGGTGATATATAGGTAGGTGCTCAAATGAGAACCATAAGTGTGTGAGAACCATGAGAACCAACACCAGCCGTTGGATTAGAAAAAAAGGGACGACGCAGATCGGCTTGGGAGGGGACAAGACACGGTGGCATTTTTGAAATAATTCAGAACTTCAAGGGCGAAACAGGGATTATATCGTTATGTTTTTATTTTGTGGTTCTGCGTTGAACACGTCGACGGCAGAAAGGGAAGCGGTGGCATTTTTGTAATAAGTCGTTAGATACACTAAGACCAATGGTTTGTGTATCCTATTAATTAGATACACTAAGTCGTTAGATACACTAATGTATCCAAGTGAATATTGGATACATTTAGTTTTGACCTAATCTATCCAAATAATGTATCCAATGAATTATCCAAGTGAACCGTTAGATACATTAGTTTTTGCCTAACTGTATCCAAGTGAACATTGGATACATTTATTTTTGACCTAATTTATCTAAGTAATGTATCTAATGAGTTATCCAAGTGAACATTGGATACACTAGTTTTGCCTAAAATGTATCCAAGTGAACATTGGATACATTTAGTTTTGACCTAACCTATCCAAGTATTGTATCCAATGAATTATCCAAGTGTATTGTATGTTTCATTTTTTGCCTAAATGTATCCAAGTGAAAATTGGATACATTTAGTTTTGACCTAATCTTTTCCTGACTTCTGGTGCGCGCGCTTATTTTTTTTACGCGATATGACAATTATGCCCTCGCGTCGCCTATAATTTCAAAGTTGCCACCGCTTCTTTTTTTCTTCTTCTCTAATCTGAACCGTGTATCTGTTTCTAATCCAACGGCTCTTATTGGTTCTCATGGTTCTCACACACTTAAGGTTCTCACATGAGCAAGACCCTATATATATATATATATATATATATATATATATATATATATATATATATATATATCACAATGGAGTTGCATTAGGTGCCTAAAAAGTACTTTTGACAATGGTGTTGCATTATATCACAAACCCGTTGCAAAAAAGACCATTGCATTAGTTAACAAGTGTTGCATTAGTAGTGAACCATCGCATTTTGGCACCGTTGCATTAGATATTGGTTTAATGCAACGGTCAGGCACAAGTGTTGCACTAGAACACTTTCTCGTTGCAATAGACCTAACGCAAGTCAAGTGCATGCAAGGATCTAACACCGTCGCATTAGAGCTAATGCAACATGTATTGGCCACTAACGCAACGAATTTAAACATTGCATTAGACTTGAAATGTAGTAGTGTCTCTTGGAGGCTCTCAATATTGATTACAATAATCATATGAGACTTAGGGTTTTGAGAGGGGTATTTATACTTTAAGATCCCAACTAGTTTAGGAATTAAAGTCAAATTCCCGTCAAAACTCAGAGGTCCAAAACCTGAAAACTCGGAACAGAGGACGTACGCCCGGGGCAAGACCATGGTCCGCCCGGACCCCTTAAGGTTCGGTAGGGTCAAGGACCTGGTTTGCCCGAATCCCCTTAGGGTCCGCCCGGACCCCTGCTCTAGATCCCGTTTTCGTATTTTCTCTTCAAATCTCATTTTAAGGTCTGTCCCGAAATTCCAATTTAGCCCTTTTCGAATTCGTTCTTTTGTGTATGACCCCATAGGATTATATTAAGTTGACAATAAGATTACAACCATTTTAACCTTACAAATCATCAGCGGACTCTAGCAAGCCGTCATGACTACCCAATTAATATAACTTGTCAAAGTTCGTGAATCCATCATAGTTTGTATATAACAATCCATTTGTCCTAGATGTCATTGAACGTAAGCCATGGTCAATGGTCAACTTACATTTGTTTAATTCTTTTCTCAATCCCGAATATGTTGATTAATCCAAATGACATTGATCTCATCAATTCACTTGGGCATGGCCATGCACTTTCATCAACACTATTCATCGAGTGACCAAAGCTTGACATCTCTCACGAAGAGGGACAAATCCAATCTTGACTCATTACTCTTCCCCACATGACTCCGATTATGTCAATCACATTCCTTATGCCTACCCGGTTAATGCTAACGTTAGAATGTGTCAAACATAATGTTCATCAAGTGGAAGACTGTAATAAGGGGAGGTCTCCTGTGCAATCGTCGCACAGCGTGCGACGACGCACGGAGCCGACCATTTTATTTTATTTTTTTTGCCACCCGCAACTTTGATTCCTCCCAACACAAGTAACACTTATTATAACGAAAAGTAACACTTTTATTTTTCAAATGTAACACTGTTTTTTTTTCTTCAAAATGTACCACAATTTTGTTGCAATAGATTAAAGATAACATAAAGATTGACAACTAAACTAATGTCACACTTTTTATAAAGGAATGTAACACTCTTTTTTTTCAAATGTAACACTTTTTTTTTCCAAAATTAACATAAGATTGACAAACTAAACTAATGTTACATTTTATAAAAAATGAATGTAACATTTTTTTTCTTAATTGTAACAATTTATATTCTTAAATGTAACTTTATATCTGAAATGTAACAATTTTTTATTAAGAAAGTAACTATTGAAATGCAAACCCGATTATATATATATGAATTTTTACTCTTTTTTTAAAGAAGAAAAGTAACATTTACTAAATAAAAATGTTACATTCATCTATGTAGAAAATTATAATTATATATTCACTTTGTTACACTTCAAATATTACTTTTTCTAACCACAAAAACTATCAAACAATTTAATTTTTCTTGTAAAAATGCTGTTACATTTGACTGTGAAAAGTGTTACTTTTTAAAAATGAAACTGTTACTTTTATCAGAACAGAGTGTTACATCTTAGCTGATGAGCAGCTCAAACTTTTTGTGTGTAAAAAAAATTATGTTTTTTTTTAAAAAAAAATCAAACCATATCATGACCTATGTAGTTTTATTTGTCTCGTCGAGACGAACACAACGGTATTTTTTTTTCTGAGTTATAAATATCAAGATATAGCATTTTAAAGTTATTGGGGTATTTTTTTAAAAAAATGTCACGTGTCGCGCTGGGAGTGGAGGAGTCGCTGGCGGGCGGGGCGGGTTTGGCCCGCCGCACGCCCATGCAACCGTTGTATATAAGAATTTGTCCTGTAATAATCTCATGTCAAAGGATATCAATGATATTAACTATATGAGATTTAATTATGACATTTGATCATGACATAAATCTCATAGGTGGGTCATGTCCAGTATGTGTTTCCAACACATACCCATAAGTTTGATTGTATCATATACACATAATCATCTCATGATTCTCTATCAAACCTTATGCCAGTTCTTCATAAGTACTAAGGACAGAGATTATTATAACAATACATGTAACAAGAATAATAATCTAAACATCTCTTTATATAATGAATAAAATGATAACAAAACATCGTTATGATAACATGCCTTGGGAATACACACCAACAAGATTGAGGTTGAAAGATTGAAAGAATATGCCTTGGAAGTTTCGGTAAAAGTATAAGTAGTTAGAAATGGAAAACACACAAACACAATTCACGATAAATTTGAATATCTGAAATGATTAAACACTAAACGACAAACAAGATTATTATGAACAACTAAGAACAATGTGAACAAAACTTAAAAGAAAATTTGCAGAAATGTAAAGTGCAATAAGTAAATGAGACAAGGATTTAGAGAGGTTTGATCTGTCAAAAGATCTACGTCCTCTAACAAGATGGTTAGTCTTGGATTTTGAATGGAAGTTTCTATTTATTCTTTCTTTAGTACATGTTACAGATATGAAGTATTGAATCAACAACCTATTTTTTATGTCGTTCAAATCCTAGACTAAAACTAGTGTATCCCTAATGATGTAATCTATATGATTGATCAATCGGGGTGAGCGTGTGTTAAGAATCAAAAGCTCTATGTAATCTATATGATTAAAAGCCTAATGAATCTTAAGTGTTGAGGCTTGAGATATGATCTTAAAGATTGCTAGAGATTTGTTGAAGACTTGAAGGTTGAGTGCTTGAAGATTCGAATGATTTTGGAAATCTTGAATATGATCTTCAATCACTACGAATTTCAACAACAATTTCTCTCTTGGAATCTCAGCTTATCTTCAATGAAGAACAAAATGTCTATTCATAGCCTTGAGGGAAGAGGTAGCCGTTTAAAATCTTGGGGAGCAAGTTTGGAGGACAATGAGCTGTTGATGTCTGATTGGAGCTCAGTCTGAGTTGTCCTTTTGTTGCAGAAGATAGTGGTACAAGTGTACTATCATATCTGTTGGATGATAGATGCATTCAAATTCAAATTTGAATCTTGCAACATTCTAAACTAACCAAATATTTTGGACAGTATAACAATCATGGTTAAGTTTGAACCAAACTTGGTTGTTTCAGCAAGTGAGCCTTGCGATCAAAGGACCTTGCGGTCGAGGCAATCCATGCGGTTGAGTGACTTTGATCAGTATGCGGTCAAGACTTATGCAGTCAAGCCCTTGACCTTAGATCTCCAGACTTAGAAAATTTAAGGACCTATCTTCTAAAGCCTAATCAACTAAAAATGGACTATTCTAAAATAAAGGTTAACAATTTTTATAATATATCCTAAAGTCCATAAATGATAATATTAGGTTATGGGATCAATCAAATCAAGTAATAGGAGTGGTTTATAATAAGCATACCCAACAATATGAGAGAGAGCGACAACCACTAGGGATTTGGTAGGTTTGGAAGCATTTGGGAAGAGGTAAGGGGATTCTTGTTCGACCATGGAGGGAGGCGGAAGTCAGTTTGTCGACGAGAGGAAAAGGGAGGGAAAAAAATTTGATGTTTGGATCTAAACTCTAGATACCATAATAGAATATGAAATATTGAGAATAGGCATTGTGATCTTATTCATTGATGAATTAGTATATATACAAGAGAGTTACTCGGTGACCAAGTTATTGACAATCCTAGACTAAAGTAAATACTATTCTAATAGAAATTACAACTCTTATAAGGAATCAATATATACACATAAAATAAACCATGTAGTTAACTTGGACTGACATACTTAAGTACAGTGACAGAGTTAGGAATTTTCATCAATGGGGGTAAAGATTGTGCAACATAGAAATTTTAACTGTATTTTTGTTAATGGGGGCAAAAAAAAAAATCTAGTATATTATTACTTTTATTTCAAAGGGAACATATTTCAACAAATTAAATTGCACTAAATTCCTAAAATTTTATAAATATTAAAATTTTATTTTCTAAAAGTCAATGGGGGCAATGGCCCCCTTTAGCCCTCCTATAGCTCTGCCACTGCTTGAGAATCTCTAATAGGATCATGTGGCAAGACCTTTACAAAGCCATACTGGTTTTCCTAACATGAACAGTCTAAGACACATACCTAAAAGTGATACTTTCCGTCCTATAAAAAAAATAAAAAAATAGTCATGCTCTAATTTTTACGGCCAATTCAAATAAACTTTGACTATAATTTTATAAAAGATACAACTATTTATACACATTTCAAAAAGTATTTTACATGTCAATACCAGTTTTAGAATTGCATAAGAATAGTTGTGTTTTCATAAAATTAATTTCAAAATTAGCATTGTTGATTATAAAAGTTAAAGCGAGTATAGTCTGATGAGACGGATTTTTATTTTTTCTAAATATTCGTTATGAAAATATACACAGGGAAGTTAAACTTCTAGACAATCTTATTACACCAAGTAGATTATTTCCCAAAAGTAACATAATACTAGTATACAGTATTAAAGGAACTCAGGTAAATTCCATTATTGATCTACCCAAGTATTGAAAAGATGAAGTAACATAACATGAAAACCATTCTCGCCTCCTTTCATTTAAGATACTCAAATGTCATGGTGGTCAATAGCTCAGAAACATTGCGCATTGCCGGCCTTGCTTGTGGGTTCACATTTAAACATGCCCGTGCCAATATTATCATCGATTTCAGCACATTCCCTGCTTCCGCTGACGGTGGTGGAAGTCGTTGATCCACCATATCCATAAGAAGTACCTTCTCACTTGATGATGAGAGGGATGCGATGAAATCACCCGGATGCCTTCCTTGTATCAGTTCCAGTACTAATACTCCAAAGCTGTAAACATCGCACTTTTCCGTCACCCTACCTGTATAAGCAAGCTCTACAAAAAAAAAAAAAAAAAATGTCTTGAAGTTATACTAGTCTTTCTGTCATATTATCAAGTTCCATGTCTATTAACATAAAACGTGACAACCAGTGGAAGCCAGAAATTCACTCCAAGGGGATCGAAATTATGATTCAGTGATATATTTTTTTTAAAACAAATGGGGTCAAAATTGATGACAACTCCAAAATTATGATTTAGTGATATACTCCCTCTGTCCCGGAAAGATAGTCTTTTTTTTTTTTTTTTTTTGTTACTGCTAAGAAACTTTGAGTATTAATTAAGGCTACTTTTAATTATCTTAATGTGAATCTAACAATTGGTATTAATAGTATTTATAATGGTGTATCAATAACAATTTTTAAATTCTCATTAGAATAATTAAAAGTAGCTTTAATTATTACTCATAGTTCTTTCGTAGTAACAATGAAAAAGAGGGACTATCTTTCGGGACAGAGGGAGTACCAGTTTGTAATGGTCAAGTAATTATTTCCCCAAACTTGAAGGTGTTAAAAATGACAAAACTCCAAAATCAAACTACTTTCACACAGAATAGAAAAGTTAGTTAAATTTGTTTAGCTGTCTTGATCTTTTTGGTAAAAATGGTTATAAATATTTTGAAAAAAAAATACAAGTAGTATATATTAACATTGATTCACTGAAATATGTAAGATTTGCTTATATCTAAGGCGAAGATAATTTGTGAGTGTACCTGGGGCAACGTAGCCATATGTTCCTGCAAGGGCACTCCAATTAGACGAGTCAAGCTTCAAAAGCTTGGCTGTTCCAAAATCAGAAATGCGAGCCTCATACTCCGAATCAAGCAGAATGTTGTTACTCGATATATCCCGATGAACAATCGAGGGCGAGCAGTCATGATGCATGTACGACAATCCATAAGACACACCCTTAACAATATTCACCCTCTTAGACCAATCCAGCATCTTAGCTTCTTCATCGTCCCTCAAAATCGCACCCACACTCCCCCTTTCAAGGTACTCGTAAACCAAAAACGAGTGTCGAGGATGTGAACAATACCCAAAGAGTTTCACAATGTTTCTGTGCCTTATTTCTGTCAACGCTCTTATTTCGTTGAGAAATCCGTTAGGATCAGCCATTTGATCAGAGGACGAAGAGTGAAGCTTTTTTACCGCAACCATATTTCCTATGTGTAGCTTTGTTTTGTACACACTTCCATGCCCTCCTTCTCCTATGCAATATTTGGCATCAAACTCATTTGTTGCTAGCAAGATTGCATCGTACGTTGCTTTTCCATCAAAAGTTGATATCGAGAACAAATCATCATTTTGTTTGTCCACATGAGATTCCGGCTCTTTCTTTCTTCTTCGTTCACGTAAAAAGAAAAGTCCCCCGATGAGAGAAAGTAATAGAAATGTCACCAAAACCGGCACTAGAACTATAACAATCAGCTTGGTATCGGTGTTTCTCTTACTTGACTCGGGTCTCTTCTTTATAACACAAGGAATCAAATCGTTGCAAGGATTCAGTCCCTTGATATTGCCACACAAGTCCCTGTTTCCTTGTAATGACTCCATGGAAGCATTCAAGAAAGCTTGGCTGCCCGGGATGGGGCCCGACAGATCATTGAAAGAGATGTCGATGTTTAGAGAACCGGGCAATTTCTCAAACGCAATTGGAATGCAACCGGAGAGTTTGTTATGAGAAAGATTCAGCTCGGTCAACATAGTCAAACTCTGAATCTGCGATGGTATTTCTCCGGTAAAAGAATTATGACTGAGATCAAGTGTGATGAGTTGAGATAACTTAACAACAGCTTGAATTGGTATCGTTTGGCTCAAATTGTTATTGCTGAGATTAAGGTAGTGAAGCTTTGAGCAGTCTCCAAGCTCTCCGGGGATTGACCCGGTCAATCTGTTTGAGGAAAAGTCAAGCTCTTCTAAATCTGTCAGTGATCCAAGCTCTCGAGGTATACGACCCGAGAGCTGGTTTTTGCTTAGATAAAGATACAACAAAGAATTTGAGTTTCCAAATTCATTAGGGACCTCCCCGACCAAATTGTTTGAAGAAAGATTGAGTCTTTTTAGCCGTGTAGAATTCGCGAGAGAAGGTGGAATGCTACCACTTATATTGTTCCCTCCAATCTGCAGCTCAGTCAACTTCTTGCACTTACTCCAGTTGTTCGACAGCTCCCCGTACAATTTGTTGTCATTTAAATTCAAGTAAACCAGTTCCGGATACACACCAAAACTATCTGATATATTACCGGTCAGCTGATTGTTGAATAAACGGGCTCTGAATAAGCTTGAGCAATTTTTGAAGCTTTTTGGAATCGGACCCACGAGCTGATTGTTGAATACTGTAAAATTTTCAAGTTTCCCACTTTGGCACAATTTTTCCGGTAAAGAGCCTGTAAATTGGTTAGTGTCCAATTCAAGCACGGACAGATTAAGATTTTCCAGTTCTTGTGGGATGGTACCGGAAAGCTGGTTATCGCGGAGGAATAGGATCTCTAAGTTTGACAAATTGCCAAATGAAGGTGGAATTGAACCGGTGAGCTGATTTTCGCTCAAATCAAGGTTACTCATAAGCACAAGGTTTCCTAACTCTTTAGGAATGGGACCGGAGAATTTATTGGTGTGCAAAAATAGAAATGAAAGGTTTTTTAAGTCGCCAAAAGATGTTGGGATCAGGCCAGAGAGATTGTTTGTGTGAAGAGATAGATATTCAAGTGAAGTCATTTTCCCGATTTCTGAAGGGATTGGGCCAGAGAGATTATTCTCGAAAATGTTCATGAGGATGATATTACTCAAGTTCCCAACAGTGGGTGGTATGGGACCTTCAAGTCTATTCATACTTATGTACATCTCAGAAATGGAGGCAAGATCTCCTATTTCGGAAGGAATGGGACCGGAAAGTTTGTTACTATCGAGGAAAAGATAAGCCAGTTCGCGGAGATTGCCTATAGAAGAAGGAATGGGACCTTCAAGATTATTGGTAGCTAAGGAAAGCTCGTAAAGAGACTTAAGATGGCCTATCTCTCGAGGAATTGAACCGTTTAGCTCATTTTCATGGAGGTGGAGGGTCAAAAGATTTGTTAACAACCCAATTTGTGGTGGGATATTTCCTGAAAATTGATTTTGTTGAAGATCGAGATAAACGAGTTTTGAAAGAAGGCCAATCTCAGGTGGGATGGTGCCAAAAAGTCGGTTTACGCTAAGCTCGAAATGTGTCAAATTTGGAAGAGATGAGAATGGGAATTCGTGAAGGGTACCGTTTAAACTGGAGGAAGTGAGGTTCAACCTGTTCACGCTCTCGTGGGAATTGCACGAAACCCCGAACCAAGTGCAGGGGCTAGAGGTAGGAAGCAGAGTCCATGAAGAGAGAATTGTGGAGTTCATGTTGACAAGGCTAGCTTTCCACTTCAAGAGGGCATTTGCCTCTGAAGAAGAAGCAGAAGAGACATTTAGAGAAGATGAAATTGTAACAAGAAATAGTAAAGATAATAGGAAGAAATGTTTCTCAAACTGTGGATAGTTCATGGTTTGTTTTTGGTGTGGGAGTGGAGTATAATGATGCTTGAATTCTTGTATTTATATTGGTTAATTTTTAGATTATTCAGATAGCGTCCCTCATTTACTTTTCAATGGGTAACAAAGACAAGCACTTTAGTGTATTCCTGTCTAGTATACTACAACAAATTAAATTTTCATAAAACCCCTAATTAGTTTTTTATTTTTTAAAAGGCAAATATTAATCTTACGAGCCAAAGCCCTAAAAATTTATATACGGGAGTTTGGCTTTCATCGCTTAATTTTTATTTTATTTTTTTGAAATATGAACTCTTTGGATTTTTATTTTTAAAGTTTTGGTCTTTATCTCTCATGATGTTAATTCTCGTATTTAAGTTATGATAGATGGATATATATTTCTGTTGAAACAGTCTCATAGTTGGATGTCTAATAGTTGGAGGCGATAGTCGACGCCGAATCAAAACAAGCGCAAAACGCGAGTTAATCAGTGGGTAATGTTTTATTTGGGAAAACAATAAATTTTGCCACTATACTTTGGATTTACCTACAGACTTGCCACTATATTTTATTTTCGTCAATTTTGTCATTGTACTATGATATTCACCTTCATTTTCTTCCTTTGCCCTAATTAATGGCCGTTCAAAATTTAACCAAAAATCAAAAATACTAACGAAAGCAGATGGAAAATGATCCAGAAAATGTATCATACAAGGAAAACCTTAAGCTAACCTCATTTCATTATCCTCATTTTCTATGAATGCTAAAATAAAATTGAAACTATAATACTAGGGAAACCTTAAGCTAACCTCAAAATTGAAAAATTAGAGACAAACAAAACCTAATTCAAACCCGAAAACAAATAGATATGGGATAGTCTATTTTAGCATTCCTTTTTTTTTTTTTCTTGAGAAATTGTTAACAAGAATAGTGACCCAGAAAAATTGGCCTAGCAGGATAAAAGCAGATTGAAAATTATCCAGAAAATGTAGTAGAATAAACTTTCACGAAAGAGAAAAATGGAAGCTAGAAAAGAGGGGAAAATGATTCGTATGACAACGAAAACCAGAATGAAGAAGGGGTAAAACTGTTACAATGTTAGTGATCACAGGGGATAGGGCGACGACATGAGAGGAAGGTGGGAAAAGAAACCAACAATCTAAGAACCAAGGAAACAGTAGCTTTTTCCCGACCTCTTCTAACGTATTTCAACTTTTTAAGCCTAGTCTCCATGTTTCTAACATCTTCGTTAGTTTTTAAATTGTGTTGTTAAATTTTGAACTACCGTTAGCGAAAATGAAGAAAATGAAGGTGAATATCATAGTATAATGGCAAAATTGACAAAAATAAAGTACATTGACAAATCTGTAAGTAAACCTAATGTACAATGGCATAATAAGTTTTACATTTTATTTGGTGCGATGGGTGAATTTTTTTCAAGAGGTCCTCGCAGTGTCCCCCACCCCGAATGATCGGTGCGGCATCGCAGTGACCAGGCCCGGGCGACTGTTTACCAAAAACACAGGTCTCCGCAAAGTTGTAAGACCATATATGGGGGCTGACTTCTGCCCACGGTCTAGCCAGGGGGACTACTCACAGAGACTTTTGTACGAGCCAAGGGTACCCCGCCCCTCTTCCACAAGTAGGTGGAAAACTGGAGGGCTGGAAAGCCCAACGGGAACCAAAGAATTCCCGAACTGAAAACATAGCGACAATGAACGGATCGTCGGATAGGATCGAGAGTTGATTTCCAGGGTCCCAAAAAGTTCGAAATAATGTAAAATCATAAGGTATTTTGTTTAGCGTGAGGATCTTGGCAGAACTCCCACTCTTTTGTGTTTTATTTTTTATTGAAGTCCACAAATCCATTGAATAACTCCAAAAAGTCTTGTTATTCTTTGCTAGTCATTGTTTTAAATTTGTTGTGCCATGCATGATTATGTGAATGCTTTTATCCATTCTATTCTACTGCACTTTACTTTTTCTTAAAGTCCAACTAATCAAATTCATGTCTTTCTATGGTTAGCTTATTCTGGAATTCAACATCTATAGGTCCACTTATTAAATCCAAGTCTTTTCATGACTTGGCCCCTTCTTCTTTTCTAACTTCTTTTTTAGGTTGTATTAATTTTTGTTGTTGTTTTATTAAAAGAAGTTAGACTAACTTATCTTTACAAGTTCAATAATATTATACTACATGACAATTTAACGTCCAAATTTGAAATTTCAAAACTTACAACGTTACATTAAATGTTTGAAAAAGCAAACGTGACAACTGTTGTGGAATTGACCCTCCAACACCCAAGCAATATCCCAAGAACAATATAGCACCACAAACAAGCACAAGAAAATAAAGCACAAGAAAGGACACAGAAATTGTTAACCCAGTTCGTCAATATGTTTGACTACGTCTGGGGGCACTACCAAGCCAGGATCTTGCACTATAATATGTTTGTATGAAGTTACAATGAGTTTTGGGGCGGAACTATGCTTTAATATGCACCCAAGAATGAAAACCTAACCCTAGATGGACCAAAGAACCCGAAATTTGGCCTAAAATCCGACCCAGTTTCGACCACCCCCGACACTTGGGCGGTCGCCCACTCTGGCCTTGGGCGGTTGCCCAGAAACTGCTCCTGGCGGATGAACAAACTGATAAAGTAGGCGGTCGCCCACCATCACCCTGGGCGGCTGCCCAGAGCATCAGATCCTCCGACGAATTTCTTCCTTTTTCCTCCGAAGTCTAGTACCGGTTGGTCCTTTATTCCAACAATCTCCCACCTAGAGATCAACCGCATATATAAGCCCCGTATCCGTTCTTCAACTCATCCTTGGTGTCATCCTAGTGCTCTCATCGATCATGGTAGTGCCTTCCTCCTCTTCTATTCTCCAAGCCCAATTAAAGCTATGCATAACTTCAACTTTTCAAGGTTTACCACCTTGGTCAACATGTCAGCCGGGTTCTCCGATCCCAAAATCTTCTCCAGCCTTAAGATCTTCCTCTCCAAGAGATGCCTGATGTAATGAAACCTCAGCTCGATGTGCTTCGTCCTATAATGAAACGCCGGATTCCTTGCTAGATGAATTGCACTCTGACTGTCACTGTAGAGAGCATTACCACTTCGCGTCTTCCCAAGTTCACCCAAGAAGTTCTGCAACCATACCATCTCTTTACTTGCCTCTGTCACTGCCATATATTCTGCTTCTGCAGTCGACTGAGCCACGATCTTTTGCAATTTAGAAGCCCAGGAGATAGCCGTACCACCCAATGTGAAAACATAACCCGTAGTACTTCTCCTCTTATCAAGATCACTTGATGCCAAATCCGCATCAACATAACCCGCTAACACGACATCCTTGCTTGAGAAACATAGAGACTTACCAGCAGTACCCTTTAAGTAACGAAGGATCCATTTAACCGCTTCCCAATGTTGCTTCCCTGGATTGCCTATGTACCGGCTGACTACTCCCACCGCATGTGAAATATCCGGCCTTGTACACACCATTGCATACATTAGACTCCCCACTGCCGAAGCATATGGAGTCCTCTCTATCTTGTCACGCTCTTCCTTGCCCTTAGGTGAGTCCTTCTCGGATAGCTTGAAGTGCATACCCAATGGTGTCCCAGTTGGCTTCGCCTCTTCCATGCAAAATCTTGCCAAGACTTTCTCAACATATTCTGCTTGTGAAAGAACAAACTTACCCGACTCCCTATCCCGGTAAATTCGCATGCCCAATATTTTTCTGGCCTCCCCCAAATCCTTCATCTCGAACCGTTCTGACAACTGAGCCTTCAATCTGTTTACCTCTCTACTGCTAGAGCCCGCTATTAGCATGTCATCCACATATAACAGCAAGATTATGTACCCGTTGTCCGTGTTCTTGAAGTAGCAACAATGATCCGCCTCACATCTGATAAAATCAATATCGTGCATGAATCCATCGAACTTTCTGTACCACTTCCTAGTGTGAGGATCCCGTCCCTCGGGGGCGAAACAAGCGAAGTTCGCACGAGGAAGAAATGCCAAACATGGGTAACTTTCCTAACGAAAAAGAAACGGAGTCGCCACATTTGTTAATTTTAAACCAAACAAATAAAAACGGTTAGAGAATGTGAGTTCGGAGGTCAGGTTACACTTTGGGAAGAACATTTTGCGGTTCACCCAAAATGCCTCGGAAAAAATCAAGTCTCCCTTGTTAGTTTGAAAATGTGCATGTGTGTGTGTATTTAACGGAAAAGTTTCTGTTATTGGTTTTATTTGGAAAAAACTTAACTGAAAGGGTCTGTTTATTAAGAAAATAGGGACCAGAGGGCAAAACAGACATTTTGCCCCCAGTTCCCAACATAGCCGTACGGATGTACAGGCAGTTTCTGGGGATTTTACAGTTCAGTCAAGAACAGTCCAGTTTCAGAGCAGAAACAGAACATTCTGTTGGAACTGGACAGAACTGTTTTGATTCCAGTTTGTTTAAAACACTTTATGAGTTTAAATACAACATTCCTATGCTAAATGATCATCACTTAGTCCCCAAAACAAGTATTTGGGTGTGATCATAAGCAATCATTGGAGAAAATTGAGAAAAGTTGATGAACATGCCCTTTGGGCCAAAATTGACCATTTGGTGATTAAAGATTGAAACTTTATCACCAAGATGGCATTTTTATGACTTATTAACCTTTAAAGAGTCAAATTAACACATAAAGATTGAATCTTTATAACCCCAAAGGGGACATTAGAGCTAGATCAATGTTGGATGATAAAGATGGAAGCTTTATCATCCAAATGGTCATTATTATCAACAAAAGCATCATTCTAACTAGACAAGAATGTAAATGACAATCAACAAGCCATGATCATCTAGGTTTGAACCTCTTCCACACAAGGCATGGAGGGCACCTTGGATCATCTCATGGTTTGGACAAGAGAAATATAGAGTAATATATGTATATTTGCTTGAATGGACAAGTCTTGCATAAATGTAAAGTTGCTTGAATGGACAAGTCTTGCAAGTAATGTAAAAGTGCTTGAATGGACAAGTCTTGCAAATAATATAAAGATTAACATAAACTTAAACAAAGATTAAAGAGAAAATAGAGTTATAGATGAAGAGAAGGGAGGGGGGAGAAGGTGGCTTTACCTATTTTGGTTTAGCCAATCTTCCTTTCTCTCTTTCACTCTTTGTTTCACTCTTCTCTCACACTACTGCAGTGATTTTGACAGAGTAATCATTCTTATGTTGTTTCTCCCCCCTGAAATGATCAGCATGGGGTTCAATTTATAGAGGCTGAGGGTGCCCAAAGTAGCCGTACGGCTAGGGACCTCACGTGCCCAAACCATCCGTACGACTCGACTTGGCGAGCTTCTGGATTTTTCCAAGTTTAATTCCAGTTTAGTCCTGGAATATCAGGTTTATCCTAGTGAGGTCCTGGCCCATTGGTTTATCCCTAAATGGTACCAAGAATTCCTCTAAGTAGGTCAATTTCAGATTGGGGTACTTACACCTAGAAGCTTATTTAAGGCCATACAAGCTCTTAGTCAATCTGCAAATCAGTTCCTCGCTACCCTTAGACAAGTAACCCTCTGGTTGTACCATGTAAATTTCTTCCTCCAAATCCCCATGAAAAAAGGCCGTCTTTACATCCATCTGTTCCAGCAGCAAATTATCTGCCATTACTATACCCAGAACCATTCTGATAGTGGTCATCTTCACAACAGGAGTGAATACTTCGGTGTAGTCAATACCGTATTTCTGCTGAAACCCTTTTACAACCAACCTTGCCTTGTAACGTTTACTGCCGTTTACTTCCTCTTTGATTCTGTAAACCTACTTGTTATGCAATACCTTCTTCCCCTTTGGTAGTTTAATCAACTCCCAAGTTTTGTTGGCCTTCAATGAGTCCATCTCATCATCCATCGCAGCTTTCCACTTATCATAAAGTGCACTACGAACAGCCTCCGCATAACATTCCGGCTCACCACTATCTGTCAACAACAAATAGTAATTTGAAAGAGTATACCTGTCAGGTGATCCACGCAATCTGCTGGATCTACGCAGCGGAATATCTGGTTCTGGAGTATGTGGTTCATCTTCAGTGACCCCCTGACCTTGGTCATCATGAACTGTTCTGCTCCCACCCGAGTTTGGAATATCCACCTCAACAAATTCTGGTTCCTAACTAACCCCTTCAGATGCCCCCTTTCTGTCTTTGTACAATACTTGTTCATTGAATACAACATCTCGACTACGAATAACCTTATGATTTTGGTCGTCCCAAAACTTATACCCGAAGTCATCCCCGCCATAACCAATGAACGTACATTTTACAGATTTAGCATCTAATTTAGTTCTATCAATAGAGTCTATATGAACATATGAAACGCAGCCAAATATGCAAAGAAATGACAGATTTACCTGCTTGCCACTCCATGCTTCCTCTGGAATTTCATTCCCCAATGGTACCGATGGTCCCCGATTGATCAAGAAAGCTGCCGTGTCAACTGCATATGCCCAGAACGTCTTCGGAAGCCCACACTTCAACCTCATACTTCTAGCCCGCTCGTTCAATGTCCTGTTCATCCTCTCTGCAACCCCATTGTGTTGTGGTGTGCCCTTTGGAGTCTTCTCCATGAGAATTCCATTCGCTGCACAATATTCCTTGAACTCCCCGAGCTCATACTCCCCAGCATTATCTGATCTCAAGCATTTAAGCTTAAGTCCCGTCTGATTCTCCACCAAAGCCTTTCACTTCTTAAACACTTTGAATGCCTCATCTTTGTGTTTCAAGAAATAAACCCAGACATTCCTTGTCGAATCATCAATGAAGGTCATGTAATATGACGCACCACCTAGAAAAGTTACCGGGGCCGACCCCCACAAATCCATGTGGACCAAATCCAACTTTGCTTCCCTCAAAGCCCTACCTGTCCTCAAGAAATTACTCCTCGCCTGTTTGCCAAACACACAATCTTCGCAGATCCCTACGTCGACTGTCTTCAAACCCGGTAGTCTTCCCTTTGAGCAAAGTACCTTCATCCCCTTCTCACTCATGTGACCCAATCGACAGTGCCACAAGTCCGTATCACCTTTGGCTGACGCCACCGCGATACTATCCTTGGTGTTATTCGCCAAATACAATGTCCCTTCTTTATTACCCCGAGCGATCTCAGAATCCTCCTTGGTAATAACCCAGTTTCTGCAGCCAAAAGTTACCTTGTAACCTTCTTCATCCAACTGCCCAACTGATAGCAGGTTTTTTTTCAAACCCGGAATGTGTCTGACCCCGTGTAGATGTAAGACCTTCCCGTCCGATGTTCCTATTCTGACATCCCCCTTCCCCTTGATTTCCAAAGGCTCGCCATCCGCCAGATAGACCTTACCGAAATCACCAGAAGTATAATTTTCCATCTCCTTTGCATGCCCGCATGAGTGGAATGATGCCCCCGAATCCAAGACCCATGATTCTAGCGCACTACTAACACTTAGAACCAGTACATCATCACCTTCGACTGTCATATTCACCGATTTATCCCCTCGCATGGGACAATCCTTCTTGTAGTGTCATAACTCCTTACAATGATAGCATTGAACCGATCCTTTCGCGACCCTTGGTTTGTCTCTGATCTCCACGGCCTTGCCCTTACCACCCACTACGTTTTCCCTTGATTCAGTTCTCCCTTTATTGCTAGTACCCGGCCTTCCCCTTCTAGTAGTAGCTAAAGCCGATCCCGAAGTAGACGATGTCCCCAACTTCTTCATACGATTTTCCTCGCCCAACAGAAAGTCTTTAACATCATCATACTTCAATTTGTTCTTACCCGCTGAAGCATTGATCGCTGTCACCGTTCCGCTCCAACTTCCTGGTAAAGACGCTAGCAACAAACACGCATGAACCTCATCATCAAACGTAATATCCAACGCAGTCAATGAGTCTATAACATCCATAAACTCATCGATGTGTTTAGCTAAGGATCCTCCCTCTTGCATCTTGAGACTACCCATCTTTCGTATCAAATCAACCTTGTTTGCAGCAGATGGAGTTTCAAATCTCTCAGTAAGATAATCCAATAGCTCCTTTGTGGTTTTTGCTTTCTTGTTAGTCTTCGCGATCCACTTTGACAAAGTAGATCTGACCACCCCTAGGGATTTCCGATCCATGAGATCCCAATCTTCCTGCTTTTCTCCTTCCGGCTTGACTCCATTTAGAGGCTTATAGAGATCTTTGTTGTACAAAAGATCCTCTATTTGCATCCTCCAAAACCCGTAGTCAGACCCATCGAATTTCTCCACCGCTTGTTTATCCTTGCCCATTCTTGATTGCTGGAACAAACCCTAATCGCCCTATAACCCGGAACGATAAACCATAGCTCTGATACCAGTTGTTGTGGAATTGACCCTCCAACACCCAAGCAATATCCCAAGAACAATATAGCACCACAAACAAGCACAAGAAAATAAAGCACAAGAAAAGACACATTAATTGTTAACCCAGTTCGTCAATATGTTTGACTACGTCTGGGGGCACTACCAAGCCATGATCTTGCACTATAATATGTTTGTATGAAGTTACAATGAGTTTTGGGGCGGAACTATGCTTTAATATGCACCCAAGAATGAAAACCTAACCCTAGATGGACCAAGGAACCCGAAATTTGGCCTAAAATCAGACCCAGTTTCGACCACCCCCGACACTTGGGCAGTCGCCCAGTCTGGCCTTGGGCGGTCACCCAGAAACTGCTCCTGGCGGATGAACAAACTGATAAAGTGGGCGGCGCCCACCATCACCCTGGGCGGCCGCCCAGAGCATCAGATCCTCCGACGAATTTCTTCCTTTTTCCTCCGAAGTCTAGTACCGGTTGGTCCTCTATTCCAACAACGACCAATTTGAGACGGAGAGTATAATATAAACATTAACAAGTAAACTATAAGAGTTATAAGTTATTTTAGAACAAGAGAATATTAATTCACTTTCCACAAATTTAATGTTTAAAATGCAGATGTAATATGACAAGTCTCTATAAGATTAATTGTACAAGTCTAAATATATAAGTAATTAGACCATCTAAAATGGCAGAGCTTTCTCACAATATGGGATATAGTGATAATTAATAGAAATACTCATTTAAAAAAAAATGGAAAAAGCTACTCCTTAGTAAAGAGTTGTTTCAAAAACTCCACAATGATAAAAAACTTTTAAACGCTCTTTTATTAAAATAAAAACTTATTAAAAAAAACTCTTATTGTAAATGCTATTACACATAATAGTAAATTTCTTAATCAAATCAAAAGCACGTATGTACGACGTTTGCGTTGTGTTACACATGAATATCCGAGTTCAACGTTTACCTTTAATCATTCTATGGCCATTATTATAACTACTACAGTATAAGTCAAGCCCATTAAGGTCTATTTAGTCGTTGCATGCCCCATTGTTGACTGACCTTTTCATAATCCATTCACAACATAAGAGCATTCAGTATTCATAGCAGTGGCCAAAGACAAAAAAAAAAAAAAAAAAAAATAAAAAGAACAAACAAAAACAAAGTAAAATTAGTTTGAAAGAAAGTTAAATTAATTGCATTAAGTATAAGAGGACAAATAAAATTTAATGTATTTTTTTCTTCATAGAAAAGGAAAAGGGTAAGTTTAACTAAATTACACAAAAAATTTAAAAGCTTTGCACTGCTACTCCATCCGTCCCAAAATACTTATAATTTAAGGTGTTAAAATTTGTCTTAAAATATTTACAGGTTTGCTATTAATAGAAATGCTCATAAAAAAAAAAAACAATTTGTGGAAAAAGCTACTCCTTAGTAAAGAGCTATTTCAAAAACTCCACAATGATAAAAAAAAGCTTTTAAACGCTCTTTTACTAAAATAAAAACTTACTCCCTCTGTCCTAAATGAGTGTCTATTTTCAAAAAATCTTTATCCCAAAATGAGTGTATTTTTTTAGCATAACTTTGTCCCTAAATGTGTTTTTTTTCGAAATTGTTTTCACCGGTCTCTTTATACGTGCAAAACTAAATGTTTGGGAAGGAGATTACAAGATTATATATGAATCTTTCTCATCAAAAGTGTACAAAAAATTGAGATTTTCAGATGTCTCGTAAAATGAAATTTGGACACTCATTGAAGACAGAGGTAGTATAAAAAAACTCTTATTTGTAAATGCCCTTATGCATAATCAGTAAATCTATATATATATATATATATATTAAAGTTGGCCAAAAGAGTTATGGTATTGACATGTGGACAAATAATGGAGAAAGCTTGTATTTGGAGAAGCCACATCAACAATATACTAATAAATAAGTGACTTTTCATTTTCTTTTCATTAGCTAATACTAGTAGCTAATAATCATAGTTACTATAAAGGGTAACTATAATAGTTAATTATTATAGTAACTATTATTATTATTAGTAATAGTTAACTATAATAGGTTACCATTATAGTTAACTATTACTCTTATTAGTAATAGTTACTATTATAGTTAACTATATTAGTTAACTATTACTATTATTAGTAATAGCGATTATAATAGTTACCTTATGTAGTAACTAATAATATTAGCTAATAATATTAAGCAAATAGCAGTTAACTATTAATAGTAAGAGTATTAGTTAATTATAATAGTTATTATATAAGTTAAATATTAATTTTTAATATTAATTAATCATAATAGTTATTATATCAATTAACTATTACTATTAATAATATTAGTTTATTATAATTATTATTATTCCCTCCGTCCCAGTTTAAAGTTCTTACTTTCCTTTTTGGTGTGTCCCAATTTATATTTAACTATTATAATTAACTATTAAATTAAATAAAAATTACTATTAATAGTATTAGTTAATCATAATAGTTACTATATATATTAATTATTACTATTAATAGTGTTATTAGTTAATCATAATAGTTACTATATAAGTTAACTATTATTAGTAATAGTATTAGTTAATCATTATACAATAAATGTTAATATTTAATATTAATAGTACTCGCTCCGTTCGAGAATAAGAGTCCTACTTTCTATTTTTGTACGTCCCACTAAAAGTTTATTTCCTAAAAGGACAAATGATGAGAAAGAATGAATAGTGTTTTGGACAATTATACCCTCAACACATTTGCAATGTTTACCAATTTTCTATTGTGTATTTAATAAGTGTGCACAAACAAGGTAGGACTCTTACTATAGGGCGTAGGGAGTATTAATTAATTATAATAGTTAATATAGAGGTTAATTATAACTATTAGTATTATTAGTGAATAATAATAGTTATTATATATGTTAATAAGTATAATTAATAATATTAGTTAATTATAATAATTATTTTAATTATTACTAAAAAATTAACACAAAACCAATCAACTTATTATTCCCTCCCATTCATTCTCTCTCCTAATTTACTTTTACACTCACAACACTTACTTTACTTCCATCATTTCTTAATATCCGTGCAAATAGGAGGTATGACTCTTACTCCGGGACGGAGAGAGTGATATTTAACCATTATAACTAACTAATACTATTAATTGTATTAGTTAATTATAATAGTTAAATATTATTAACTATAATAATTACTATATAAGTCAATTATTATTATTAATAGCATTAATTAATCATAATTGTTATAATATATATTAAATATTACTATTAATTATATTATTTAATCATAATAGTTAATATATATGTTAATAATACTATTAAGTTTTTAAAATATTCATACAACAAACTTAAATATACTTTTAAATTAATTAAAAAACATATTTATTACAATTATGTACAACCAAAGCTATGAAAATGTTTTAATTAATTTAAAATATACATATATTTTCAAATAAAATTATTATGTTAATTTATTAATTAAAAATATCAAAAAGTGAAAATACTAAAACATTAACGAAAGCACGGTTACGTACTTTATTCTTAATCAAATCAAAAGCTCGTATGTAGGACGTTTCCGTTGTGTTACACATGAATATCCGAGTTCAACGTTTACCTTTAATCATTCTATGGCCATTATTATAACTACTACAGTATAAGTCAAGCCCATTAAGGTCTATTTAGTCGTTGCATGCCCCATTGTTGACTGACCTTTTCATAATCCATTCACAACATACGAGCATTCAGTATTCATAGCAGTGACCAAAGACAAAAAAAAAAAAAAAAAAAAAAAAGGAAAAAAAAAAAAAGAAAAAACGAAAACAAAGTCAAATTAGTTTGAAAGAAAGTTAAATTAATTACATTAAGTATAAGAGGACAATTAAAATTTAATGTATTTTTTCTTCATAGAAAAGGAAAGGGTAAGTTTAACTAAATTACACAAAAAATTTAAAAGCTTTGCACTTCCACTCCATCCGTCCCAAAATACTTACTCCATAGTTTAAGGTGTTAAAATTTGTCTTTAAATATTTATAGGTTTGCTATTATCTAGACATCTTTCACATTGTTTACATAGTTATAAATCCCGTCCCGTACTGGTCCGTACTGGTCCGTACCGGCTGGTACGTCCCGTCACAGTCGAAAACCGGTGCGGTACAGGCATAATTCCGTCTCAGTTTCTGTACCGCCCTGAACCGCCACGTACCGTCCAAACCGGTCCGTACCGGACCGAACCGGCCGAGATGGTTGTCCCGGTCGGTACGCGAAAAGAAAGACTTATAAACCAATTTTTAATTGTCAGACCTAATAAAAATATATTCAAACTTGAGTTATATATATATATATATATAAACTATGCCCTAGATTTATACTTCACGATTAATCAACATCCATTCACCGCAATAGAACTTTCAAGGTCATTAAGTCGCTAAACAGGAACAAACCAGCTTGTGTAGTCAAACAAATTGAAGTTGCATATCAGTAATTTGTAAGCAATCTAGACTAAACTTATGCTAGTATTGTTATAGTTTGATGATAAAATACAAGTTTCTGTAATTTTTTGTTGAACATATGTTATATACACTCTCCGTCCCACCACAAGTGAGACTAATTTCCTTTTCAGTCCGTCCCACCACAAGTGAGACTACCCAAAATAGAAATGTTTTAATATATTTATATTCAACCAACGTCACAATTTAACCCCACTCATTCTCTCTCTTCATTTTCCACCACTCATTTTATTCAACCAACACTACTATTTACCCCACTTATTCTCTCACTTCATTTTCTACCACACATACACTACATTTTTCTTAATTATTGTTCCCCACAAGTTGGTCTCACTTGTGGTGGGACGGATATAATTATCTTAAAAATTACTAAAAAGTGCGGTAAATCCGGTATGGTACACCGGTACGTTCCGGTACTGGTACGTCCCGTCCCAATGGCAAAACCGGTGTGCTGTCCGGGACAGTATTTATAACTATGATTGTTTATCAAATATACCCTTATTTATAATGGACTCATAAATTACCTGAATCAAAATAATTATCACAAATTTAAATTAAAAACACAATGGTTAATATAAGATTTAGTTTTTTACTTGGATTAATGTAAAAAGAAGGGGGAGTGGGGGAGGACAGTGGTAAAAAATGGATAGAGTAAGGATAATAGAAAATAGAAAGGGAGCCAATATATGGTCAAAATGGAGAAATAAAGAGTGTTAAAGTATATTTGTTTGGTGGGAGTGTACTAAACCGCTTGTAAAAGATCGTATATCAATGTGTTTTTTTTTAACCGAAAAACACATGTTTTCTATGAGTTCTAGTATTACCTTTAGGGATTAAATCTGAATCTCGTTGTCGAAGATAAACGCTTGTGCTACGAACCCATGATCATATTGATCCTACAATCACCACACTCTTCTCGTCCGATTCAATATCCTTGGATATTGAATATATGTTCTACTCACAAATCCCAGGAACTTGATGATTGCCAAAGATAATATTTCTTGGTCTAGGGTTGTGAGTAAGAGTGGGATATTACGTGCGTTATAAATTGTTTCCCGTAGAGACCTAATTTATAGAGTACTACTAGTTGGACTAAGTCATAGCGTCCCATTCACACTAGAGTCTCTATTTGGCTTATCCACCAAATCTCCCTTATCCCAATTTTAACACATCAGCTAGGATAAAATCACAATCACGTTCACGTGTCTAACATCTCCAACTCGGTCAAATGGATATATACCATATCATTGTCAAGACCCTTTAAATACTCATCTCTTCATATAAGAAGTGAGGTGTGCGATCAGAGGAGAAAAGTATAAAAGGGTAGGAGTGATATATCAAAGACCATCTACCAACATAGCACGTCCTCGTTAGTTACAAAAACTCGTCTACACCACAGACATTTTGATTACATTAATTTAAACGCCATTAACCCCTCATAAACGGTGTCTAAACCTCAGCAAGTTTAAGTGCTCAACTTAACCTTTTGAACCGTGTGTTCAATATGATTGTCCGGACATTGAGTAACTAAACAGAGATGTATATGTCTTCCTTAGAACTTCATGTCAATCATCCTTAGATTAATAGCTTTCCAGCAATGCTCCGCAAGGCTGACTTTAAGTGCAAAGCCCTTTGGTCGGCATGCCAAAGTAGCATCATTAATCTTTGGACTCTTCACATAGTTCTAAGTCACATAGGGTATAAATGTGATCACATTGATCACTAGAACACATACAGTGATAAAGCAGAGATATTCAATCATTTTCTGAGGTCGAATTATAGTCACCTACATTATGAAATGTATGCTACGATGAAACTCCCACTCGGAATGGGCATGTCATACTCCATCGTATGAATCTTAGTCTAGGTGACCTCATGGCATCTAACCTGAGTCCTCGAAAGCAATCACTCTCAAAGTGCCTCTTTAAGGTCTCACATTCGTACATTCACAAGGACATTCAAAGTTGTGAAACAGACACTTCAAATTGACCTATATATAAAATAGGTCCCATCTTAACCGTGTGTTAAGGCGATATATCATAGTATCATTTGCCGACCCCCCTTTAATAACAGGTGTCAAATACATTATTATCTCATCTTGTTCGTTCGTATAACGATAAGGCGAATTACCCCGTGTGAGAGTGCCAATTCAAGTCCTTTAGACACCTTTTTAATTAAAATGTATGCCGCATAGTTTTCAATCAAAATCATTCTATAAACTCAACAAGAATGAAATGAAAATGTAGTAAATTCAAAACAATGATAAATATAATAATATCTACAAGGTGTTCATAAATAACCAGTGAAATTGTATGAAGCTCTAAACACGTCATATGTTTCGGGAACGTCTATATGGTAAGAGGCTTAGTCATAGGGTCTGATAGCATGCTCTTAGTATGAGTGTATTTTAGGACCACCTTTCCTTCTATAATCATGTCTCTAGTTAAATGGTACTTAATGTCATTGTGTTTGGTCGTACAATGGTACTTAGGATCCTTGGCAAACCCCAAAACAGCCATGCAATCAAAATGAATAACTACATGACCATTCATATTAGGTGTGACATGAAGGTGTTGTAAGAACCTCCTCAACCAAACAGCTTCTTGAACAGCTGCTGAGCAAGCAATGTATTCTGACTCTATCCTGGAAAGGGATATGCTTTCCTGTTTCTTGCTACTCCAAGAAATAATGCGTAACCTGAAGTAGATTTTTGCTCATTTACGTCTCATGTCCAATCCGCATCAGTATACCTTTTTAGGCTCAAGTCCCCACCTCGATAACAAAGAATCAATTTTGTTGGTGCGCCCAAGTAGCAAAGGACCCTCTTGAAATCCTGCCAATGTGCGAGGCTAGGGTTGCTTTGAAATCTACTTAACATTCCAACTGCATGACAAAGGGCGAGTGCACACCATCGCATACATCAAGCACCCAACTGCAGCTGCATAAGAGGTGTTGACCATTCTTATCTTCTCTTCTTCATTCTTAGGGCATTGGTTTGTACTAAGGATACTTCCTTTTTTCCATTGGAGTGATAACGGGTTTTGAGTTAGTCATACCAAAATGTTCAAGATCTTTCTTAACGTATGACTCTTAAGACAAACCAAGAAGCTTCTTTCAACGATACCTAATGACCTTAACTCCAAGCATATAATTTGCTTCACCCAAGTCTTTCATTTCGAATGATGAAGACAACCACTCTTTAGTGACATTTATCATTTCCATGTCATTCCCATCAAGTAGTATATCATCAATGTATAATGACAAGATTAAGATCTTTCCCTTTAATCATTTAACATATACACAATGGTCTTCCTCAATTATCACAAAGTCAATTGAGGTTATTGCTTGATGAAAGCGAATATACCATTATCTAGATGATTGTTTGAGTCGGTATATGGAACGTTTGAGGTGGCACACTTTGCGCTCATGTTCCTTGACTTCAAAACCCTCTGGTTGAGTCATATATATCTCTTCATCTAGTTCTCCATTAAGAAATTCAATCTTAACATCGATTTGGGAAAGTTCCAAATCCATATAAGCTACTATGGCGAGAATAAGGCGAACAGAGGCAAGTCTCACTATTGGGGAGAATGTCTCTTTATAGACCCTCCTTTTGGGTGTAGTCTTTCGCTGCAAGACATGCCTTATATTTGTCAGTTGATCCATCTTCCCTGCGCTTGACTTTGAAAACCCATTTGTTTCCAGTTGTCTTATGACCAGGCCAAAGATCAACCAACTCCCAAACATGATTCTTGTACATAAAGGAAATTTCATCTTCCACAGCAATTGTCCATTCATTACAATTAGGTGAGGAAATCACATCTTTGAATGAATTAGGTTCGCAAGCGTCTAAAGTCTCACATGGAAATATTCGCCTTCAATCTCGAATCAATGACGACGAATTTTCCCACGTTGACTTCTTCGCTCTAGTGGAAGACTCCCACTGGAATCAACATTCCCACTCATCTTGACTCACATTGGCGAACATAGGATCAACCACATGTTGAACCATTTGATTATTAGGTTTTGACAATTCCCCACCTAAGCCAAGAGATGTTAAATGTTCATCTTCCATCTCAAAGAATTAAAAATCCTTTCTAACTTTCCCTATCTGCAGGAAATCATTCTCAATGAAATTGATATCATGTGACTCTATTTCAGTCATCCCTATTTCAGGTTTTCCATCGTATATTACATAGCCATTAGATGTATGTGAATACCTTATGCAAAAACACTTGTTTCCTCTAGGGCCTAGTTTTCCAAACTTATTGGAAGTGTTAGGCCCAATTGGTAGGAAAAAAGGCTAGAGGGGGGGGGGGTGAATAGCCTAATAAAAAATTTTCCAAAGAAAACAATTTAAAATGCAAAGTCACTAATCAGTAGGCAAACTATTATCAGTAAGCGCAGTGGAGAAGATGTGACTAAGTTTAACTCACTCAAAATCAGTATGAAAAGATTTAGAGAGCTTGGTTATAACACAAAGTAGTTTCTAAAAGTTCAATGCAGTTTCAAGAGATTGGTCAAAGGAAAAGACAATGAATCAGTGTGTGTCACGACCCGAAAACTAGGCTCTATTTTATTAGTAATAAATAATAATTATTTATTTAATTGCTTATTTATTTATTTAGATTATTATTTATTTATATATTTATGTGTGCACTTTATGTGTCATAATAAATTATGTCTAGCATTTTAATTGGTCTTTTGTGTATAGTGTAGAGGAGGGGCCTGAGTGTAAGTTTTTGGAAATAAATCCCCCTACACCCTCTCCTCTCCCTCATTCCTAACTCATCTCTCTCTCACTCCATCTCCCTCTCTCTTCCATTGCCAAAGATTGGGTAAGTTCTCTCTCACTTCTCTCTACATTTCCATCATCTTTCTCTCTTTATTTCTCATTTCTTAAAACATGAATCATGTTTAGATCGTCGATAGGATCGTAGGAAGCCAAGAAATTTCGAGTTCCGTCACCTTTGAGAAAATCCGGGTAAGTTGCTTTTCCCCCATTTTTATGCTAAAGTGTTCATATCATGTTTATATTATGCTTGATGTGTTATATTTGAAGTTTGGTTGAATTTGGAATTTATTTGGAATTTATTTTGAGTTTTGGTCAAAAATGGTGATTTTAGGAATGTTGGGTTTGAATCTTGATCTTGGTTGATAAATGGTATTATTTAAGTCCCCATTCTAGTTATAAGTTGTTTTGGGTTCATCTTTATGCTTGGTGGAAGGTTGATTATGTTTGATTTTGGTTGTAATATGAAATGGGTGAGAAAAATTGGTAGAAACCCAGATTTTGGCCGGATTTCGTCCCTCCGGGCAAGGAGGCGCGCGCACCATGTTTTGGGAGGCGCGCGCACCCTTTTTTGCTTCGAAATCGCAGCCTTCTGACCTTAGGAGGCGCGCGCATCATTTTTTTTGGAGGCGCGCGCATCCCTCTTTTTCCAGTTTGTCCGTTTTTCGTTCGATCTTCCGGAGGCCATAACTTTCTCATCCGGACTCCGTTTTAGGCGTGTAAACTATCGTTTCGAATCTATCTTCGAGTACTAAAAGATGGTATAGGTTGTTCAGTTAAGTTATAAGTTTTATACTTCGGGATTTTATTGGGTGTTTGGGCATCTTATGACGTGTTCGTGGTTGTTCCAATCGAATTGATTTTCGAGTAGGACTTGGTCTAGGTTTTAGGCGATGTCCCATAGTACCTAGAGGGTTGTTGTTGAACACCAGAGTGTAGGGTTTAGTCCGGTCGCGATCATGTTCTAATAAGTGAAACCTTTTGGATTCGTTTGGGGTGTTTAGAATTGGTTCGTTATGAACGGAGGTAAAGAGTGAATTGGCAATTGGGTACCACGGTTTGATTAACCTTATGGTGTATTCATTCCGATTTCCTACTTTGGAATTCCAGGTATGATGAGATGGTTGAGTTCATAGTCCTAGTACATCTTTATGAGTAAACGTTTAGGATAATTTTGGGTTATAGTCGTTGTACTATTTGTGAGCGACCGTTTGGGTTGTGTCCCTTATGAATAACTTGTGGGTATCATATTTGGAATGTATCTGGTATGGTTCCTCTTTTTGGAATTATCGTATTCTAATAATCATTGTTGTTGTACTCTTTATGAGAAATTCCGTTTATCGTTGTTGTGCTCTTTATGAGAAATTCCGTTTATCGTTGTTGTGCTCTTCATGAGAAACTCTTGTTATCGTTGTTATTAAACCCTTCATGAGTAACCGTTGCATCTTTATGGTGATTATTTGGTATGGTTCCCTACTTTGGAACCCTAAATTGTTTAATTAAGCTAGTATTTATTACTTAGCATTTATTTGAAAGTCCAGCTGGTATTTTGTGTGTGTTTGGGCGATGGGAAATATTATAATGGCAAAGCCAAGTCCATTATAATGTTGACCATTGTTTTGCCCCCTTCTATACCCCTTCTCCAGATTGGCCTTGGAAAGGATAAGTCAGCGTTCCTTTGTGAATGTATCTGGCTAACGGGCATGACTTTGTGTCATGGTCCTTGTCCCTTGTGACACTTTTATGTTATTGGTTCCGGTACCGGGGTTTTCTCTTCGGCTTTCATGCTATTATGAAGATGATGATTGGTTGATTATTGAAGCTGCGCAGCGATCCTTTATTTGGATGTACCAGTTTGGAAAACCTTGGCTATGTATCCACTTATGAGTGTTTATTTCAGCTTTATGTGTTGCATGATGAGCTGGTCGTTATTTCCAACCGGTATGGGACGGTTGGCGATAGGGAGCCTCTCATTTGTTGTTATATGTTTATTTATATGATTGATTATTGGATGTTACTGTTTGACAGCATGTCACTTATTATTCCACTGCTATTTGTCATAGGTTAATTGCTATTGGTTATTGCATAATAGCATGGCATGTAGTTGCATTAGTAACTTACTGAGATTTTATCTCACCCCGTTTATTTCCATCTTTGTTTTCCTTAACCCCCCAGGAGGAAAAGGATTAGGATTTGCGGATCGAGGAGGACGTCGAGAGGATTGAGATTTTGGGGCAGGTTGTTATGGGTCGGTTTACATTATTTAAATGTATAACCTTTTGGGGGTAGTTTTACCATTATTGACGTCATTAAGAATTGTATATTTTATTATTTTTGGTATAAGCTATGGAGCTTATGTTAGTTGTACTTTGTTGATTTAAACTTGGATTTGTAAAACCTTGTGTTATCATCTTTTGGTTCAAAATGGAATTTTTAACTTCTATATTTTAGAGTTTGGGTTTTAAGTCGACGTCCAGCCCGCTGTCTCGGGCCCGCGGGGTTCGGGGTCACGACAGTTGGTATCAGAGCCATGGTTTGGCTCTAAGTATAAGTCTAGGTGGATTAGTATGACCTAGGTGGGTAGTTGTGTTCGGAGTGAGTAACGATGAGTATTTTATGCAGGTATTTGTTTGTGATGGCTAGAAGAAGAATTGGTGAAGCTTTTAGCGGGACTCAGAATCTTAATGGTCTAAGGGAAGAAAACCGTGCAGTGTTTCAGGACAGGTTTGAAGTGGCCGTGAAAGAAATTCGTGACCAAGGGCCGAGAGAGGAACATGTAGCACCTCCGCGATATGGGTTGGAGCAGTTCTTGAAGTTGAAACCAAGTGAGTATGACGGTGAGACTGATGTGAAGAAGGCCGAGCTATGGATAGAATCGATGGAGAAAATCTACGAGGTCTTTGGTTGCACTGATGAGGATAGGGTTCTGTTTTTAGCTTATAAGCTCGTGGGGACTGCGGAACATTGGTGGAAGGCACTGAAGACCAATTGGGATGCGACTCTTGTACCATATCCTTGGGAGTGGTTCGTGAAGAAATTCAAGGATCATTTTATCTTTTTAGTGAATCAAAACCGGAAAGAGATCGAGTTCCTCAGATTGGAGCAAGGCATGATGTCAGTAGCACAGTACTCAGCTAAGTTCACAGAATTAGCCAGGTGTTGTGAATACCTTATGCGGACCGAGGAGCAGAAAGCGATGAGATTGATCAGGGGTTTGAAGACATCCATCCGGACTCAGCTTATAGCACAGCGGATTCAGACTTATCAGGATGCGGTGGATCGAGCCTACTTAATTGAGCGGGATATTGGGGAACACAGAAGGAAGACTGAGATGGTTAACCCGGGTAAGCCAGGAGGGCAGAGTAAGTCACAACAGCAACATTTGGATAACAGAGGTAATTTTGGAGTGCAAACTCGATTCAGAAGGCAACTTCAAGGGCAACCAACAGTAGGAAATCAAGGTTCTAATAAGGGTACACGAAATGGGAAAGTCTGCAGTTACTGTCAGAGGAAAGGACACTCAGAAGACAAGTGTTGGAAGAAGCAAGGAAAATGTGTGAAGTGTGGTCAGTTGGGACACTTTGTTAAAGATTGTCCGAGGTTTAGAGTTCAGTCATCGGGGACAGGAACTGGAATATCACAGGGTCAGAAGAGGGATGGTTCGGGGAAGCCCAAGATTTTGGGTAGAGTATTTGCAATCAATCAGCACTCAGCAGGTGACTCATCAGTTCAGGAGGTATTATTTTGCGTCGAGAGAGCGAGCGCGTGCATTTTAGGATCATCGCATTCATATGTTTCTGTGCATTTAGTTGCATTTATTTCTTTTGAGTCTTTGACTTATGTGTTGTCAGTGTCTACTCCTAGGGAAGAGTGTAGGATGTCTGATGGAGTCTTATGTGCTCATGTTGTGCTTAAAGGTAGATATAACTTACCTGCTAAATTGGTCATATTGCTATTATAATATTTTTTGATGTCATTTTGAGAAGGGAAATGTCATGCTTTAGTCGATGGTTGTAGGGAAATTGTTACATCCTCTCTTCCCTTTTGCCTAAAAATTGTTTTGAGACCGTTCCTTTGTGTAGAGTTAAGCAAATCTTTTCTTGTTTGGAATCTGACTATTTTGCTTCGATGGGTGACAATGGATGTCTATACCAATTGTTGGGTGTATTTATCGTTTGTAAAAAATTTCTATTTTTATTTCTGAGTAGTACCTAGTAATTGGGGAGAACCTTGGGTTAAATTGAGTTGTTATAGTACAAGGTTGTAGTGCTAATATTTAGATCAATGTCCTTATGGCATCGGTTGGGTTATAAGAGTTGAGGATTCAAATTGAGGATTTCTGGATAGGAGATTTTGTTTACTTGTAGTGCATCTACGTGAGCGCATCGGAATTGGATAGTATGAGGAAAAGCATGATGTGTTATGGGATATGAGTATATTATGGAAGTTATAATCATCGATAGTGGTGAGCGTGTTAAGTTAGAAAAGACTAATAAGTACATTTTGGGAGAGTAACAATTTCTCGATCTATGTTAAAGGCATTTTGAATTTTTTGTTAGAGAGTGGTTCTATGGTCCTAAATCTCTCCTTGGTGGCGTTTCGCGATTTGGATCAAGGGTATGTGGAGGAAGTGGAGTATCAATACTTGGGCATAATTAAGGAATATCATGATTTGGCACTGGGTCAATTGGAACGTTGCTAGCTAATTGGTTTATTATGATGGTAGTACCATTGAGCTTAAATATCATTAAGTCAATAAATGTATGCGTGAGAGCCTAACTAGGGTTAGCTATTGAATTTAGAGTCCGTTGATTTCCTTTGGGTATATGAGAACGGATTATGATTTAAATGGGAGTTAGAGAAAATCTTTTGAAGATGAAATTTGGGTCTTTTTGCGGACTATTGAGTATATTAAATGGTTTAGGCTTCAAGACCAGATTAATGAAGGGATGAGAGTATAACATAGATTTAAGTGGACACTTTGTACGAGAAATTTTGGGGTTTGTATGGTACTATTTACTTAAGGTGTTAACTCAAAGTGAAGACACTATAATGGTAATCCATAGAGATGTAGCCATTTCGATGAATATTGTGGAAATAGAAATTTCTTTAGCCATTTTATATTTTAAAAGCTAATTAGGCTCGGGATGGTGATGTTTTGAATTTCTGAGGAATACTACTAACTATGCGATTTACAAAAGGAGACACCTTTGCAGTGTAATTAAGGTTGTGAATAAGGTGAGCTTGAGATATCTAGAGAGTTATGTTGGGAGCAATTGGGATTCTCCAATTTTGATTATGGATTCTAATTAGTAGTGAAGGTTATGATTGAAGGAAGTTATGTGCGAGAGGTCGTGGTATTGTGAACATTATTTAGGGTTACTACGTGGTGGTTTAGAATGGACAATTGAGGAATTTGAGAAATGGCGGAACTATCGTATCCGTAGCTATTGGGTCTTTCGGGTAAGTCTCGTTAAAATTCGGGTCGAATTTTCTTTAAGGGGGAGTGAATGTCACGACCCGAAAACTAGGCTCTATTTTATTAGTAATAAATAATTATTATTTATTTAATTGCTTATTTATTTATTTAGATTATTATTTATTTAAATATTTATGCGTGCACTTTATGTGTCATAATAAATTATATCTAGCATTTTAATTGGTCTTTTGTGTAGAGTGTAGAGGAGGGGCCTGAGTGTAAGTTTTTGGAAATAAATCCCCCTACACCCTCTCCTCTCCCTCATTCCCAACTCATCTCTCTCTCACTCCATCTCCCTCTCTCTTCCATTGCCAAAGATTGGGTAAGTTCTCTCTCACTTCTCTCTACATTTCCATCATCTTCCTCTCTTTATTTCTCATTTCTTAAAACATGAATCATGTTTAGATCGTCGATAGGATCGTAGGAAGCCAAGAAATTTCGAGTTCCGTCACCTTTGAGAAAATCCGGGTAAGTTGCTTTTCCCCCATTTTTATGCTAAAGTGTTCATATCATGTTTATATTATGCTTGATGTGTTATATTTGAAGTTTGGTTGAATTTGGAATTTATTTGGAATTTATTTTGAGTTTTGGTCAAAAATGGTGATTTTACGAATGTTGGGTTTGAATCTTGATCTTGGTTGATAAATGGTATTATTTGAGTCCCCATTCTAGTTATAAGTTGTTTTGGGTTCATTTTTATGCTTGGTGGAAGGTTGATTATGTTTGATTTTGGTTGTAATATGAAATGGGTGAGAAAAATTGGTAGAAACCCAGATTTTGGCCGGATTTCGTCCCTCCGGGCAAGGAGGCGCGCGCACCATGTTTTGGGAGGTGCGCGCACCCTTTTTTGCTTCGAAATCGCAGCCTTCTGACCTTAGGAGGCGCGCGCATCATTTTTTTTGGAGGCGCGCGCATCCCTCTTTTTCCAGTTTGTCCGTTTTTCGTTCGATCTTCCGGAGGCCATAACTTTCTCATCCGGACTCCGTTTTAGGCGTGTAAACTATCGTTTCGAAGCTATCTTCGAGTACTACAAGATGGTATAGGTTTTTCAGTTAAGTTATAAGTTTTATACTTCGGGATTTTATTGGGTGTTTGGGCATCTTATGACGTGTTCGTGGTTGTTCCAATCGAATTGATTTTCGAGTAGGACTTGGTCTAGGTTTTAGGCGATGTACCATAGTACCTAGAGGGTTGTTGTTGAACACCAGAGTGTTGGGTTTAGTCCGGTCGCAATCATGTTCTAATAAGTGAAACCTTTTGGATTCGTTTGGGGTGTTTAGAATTGGTTCGTTATGAACGGAGGTAAAGAGTGAATTAGCAATTGGGTACCACGGTTTGATTAACCTTATGGTGTATTCATTCCGATTTCCTACTTTGGAATTCTAGGTATGATGAGATGGTTGAATTCATAGTCCTAGTACATCTTTATGAGTAAACGTTTAGGATAATTTTGGGTTATAGTCGTTGTACTATTTGTGAGCGACCGTTTGGGTTGTGTCCCTTATGAATAACTTGTGGGTATCATCTTTGGAATGTATCTGGTACGGTTCCTCTTTTTGGAATTATCGTATTCTAATAATCATTGTTGTTGTGCTCTTTATGAGAAATTCCGTTTATCGTTGTTGTGCTCTTTATGAGAAATTCCGTTTATCGTTGTTGTGCTCTTCATGAGAAACTCTTGTTATCGTTGTTATTAAACCCTTCATGAGTAACCGTTGCATCTTTATGGTGATTATTTGGTATGGTTCCCTACTTTGGAACCCTAAATTGTTTAATTAATCTAGTATTTATTACTTAGCATTTATTTGAAAGTCCAGCTGGTATTTTGTGTGTGTTTGGGCGATGGGAAAGATTATAATGGCAAAGCCAAGTCCATTATAATGTTGACCATTGTTTTGCCCCCATCTATACCCCTTCTCCAGATTGGCCTTGGAAAGGATAAGTCAGCGTTCCTTTGTGAATGTATCTGGCTAACAGGCATGACTTTGTGTCATGGTCCTTGTCCCTTGTGACACTTTTATGTTATTGGTTCCGGTACCGGGGTTTTCTCTTCGGCTTTCATGCTATTATGAAGATGATGATTGGTTGATTATTGAAGCTGCGCAGCGATCCTTTATTTGGATGTACCAGTTTGGAAAACCTTGGCTATGTATCCACTTATGAGTGTTTATTTCAGCTTTATGTGTTGCATGATGAGCTGGTCGTTATTTCCAACCGGTATGGGACGGTTGGCGATAGGGAGCCTCTCATTTGTTGTTATATGTTTATTTATATGATTGATTATTGGATGTTACTGTTTGACAGCATGTCACTTATTATTCCGCTGCTATCTGTCATAGGTTAATTGCTATTGGTTATTGCATAATAGCATGGCATGTAGTTGCATTAGTAACTTACTGAGATTTTATCTCACCCCGTTTATTTCCATCTTTGTTTTTCCTTAACGCCCCCCCCCCCAGGAGGAAAAGGATTAGGATTTGCGAATCGAGGAGGACGTCGAGAGGATTGAGATTTTGGGGCAGGTTGTTATGGGTTGGTTTACATTATTTAAATGTATAACCTTTTGGGGGTAGTTTTACCATTATTGACGTCATTAAGAATTGTATATTTTATTCTTTTTGGTATAAGCTATGGAGCTTATGTTAGTTTTACTTTGTTGATTTAAACTTGGATTTGTAAAACCTTGTGTTATCATCTTTTGGTTCAAATGGAATTTTTAACTTCTATATTTTAGAGTTTGGGTTTTAAGTCGACGTCCAGCTCGCGGTCTCGGGCCCGCGGGGTTCGGGGTCGCGACAGTGTGTCTAAATGAGTTGTCGGTGATAGATTTCCAAACCGGCAATGACAAAGCAGTAATAAAACGAACACAAAGAGACACGAGTATTTGGAGAGGTTCATAGTGTAAATACTACTACGTCCTCTACCAAGTTTGGTCAGAACTTGGATTTGGGTTAAGAGCACTATTAGATTTACCTAGTCTATTACAAGTACGGCTTTGCCGGTTACAAAGACCTAAACTCTAGGAATCACTAATGGATCATAAAACAAATCTGACCAAGTGTTTTTGAGCGGCAATTCCAAAAGAACTTATCTCACTCAGGTGGGTGTGTGAAGAACTCAATCACTATATTCCTTATAATAGTCTAGTTTGGGAATACTAACAATGTGATAAGTTTGTGCACAAGTGTATGTCCTATTAAATGTCTAATGATTTCTGGACAGAATGTTTGAGCTTCAATGAATGCTTTAAAAAATCAACTCTCTTCAATGCATCAATCCTCTTCAATGCTCTGAGTCCTCTATTTATAGGAGGAGTAAATGACTTGAGTCTTTGAGAAGAAGGGTTATAATTTGAATATCCAGCCGGTTAAGTGAGGAGCATTAAATGCGGTATCTTCAGCATTAATGGTGAATATATGCCGTACAAGCATGCCTGAATAGTCTGCTGGGTATAGACCCATTTGTCTCAACCGGTTACCTGCAAAAAGCAAGTAGAGATAGAATAGAGCTAAAAGTAGCTCGGTGTCAGACTGGCGTATAAAGTGTGACAGAGCAGTTTAACTACTTTCAGAAAGACAGTACAAAAGCAATCGGTAAAGTCAACTAAGGTAGAACGATGTAACTTGAAGATATTCAAGTGAAGAATATCTTGAGTTGACTACCAGTAAACTTCAGTTTGTCCTTGCTGATTGTAGAGTTGCCGGTAAGTTGTATTATATACTGAGTAGTTCCTTGATCGGCAACTTGAATGCTGGTCTACTGATAAGTTTTCTATTGGCCTCTAGTTGGTTTGCCTTGTAATGAAGAGTAGTAATACACCTGTGCTGGTCACTAGGAATCCTAAAGTTACCTTAAAGGTTCTAATGAAAAATGGGGGATCCTAAGTGTCATACGTGATTGGGGTTAAGCAATTCTAGGACCTATACATATATATGAACAACAGGAAGTATTGTGAACATAACCCACACAACCCCAAAGGTAGAGATTCCCCAAATTAGGCTTCTCACCTTTCCATAATTGGTAGGGAGTTGTAGAGACTGATTTAGAAGGCACTCGGTTAACGATGTACGTGGCAGTCATAAGTGCATCATCCCAAAATGAAATCGGGTGATTTGCATGTTCTATCATTGACTTAAACCAACATGGTACAGTTCCTTTTTTATGTAACATCATTTTGTTGCAGAGTTCCAGGAATTGTGAGTTGCCTTATTATCCCCTCTTTCTCACACAATCCTTTAAATTGATACGATAAGTACTTGCGGCCCCAGTTAGTTCATAAAGTATTTAGGCTTGTATCCTTCTAATTCTCTACCTCTACCAAGAAGCGCTCAAAACATTTAAGTGTTTCGTGGCGGTGAGAAATAAGGTAAACATAATCGTAGCGCGTGTAGTCATCGATAAAAGTGAGAAAATAGGAAGCATCATGTCGCACTTTTACATTCATAAGCCCACAAATATCTTAATGGACTAACTCTAATGGTTGTGTGGCCCTTTTAGCTTTACCAAAAGGCTTTCGGCAGGCTTTTCGCACTAAGCAAGGCTCACACACATGTAAATTAACTTTAGTGGGAGAACCCAATAGTCCTTCTCTAGAAAATCTACTCATTTTGTCTGTTCCGATATGTCCAAGTCTAGCGTGCCACAACTCAGAATTAGAAGTATCATATACCACATAAGAAGTAGCATCAATAGAATATAAAGAATCTAATAAATCTAATTTAATGGAATTGTCTGACATAAAACCATGTTCTAAAACCTCATTGTCAAAACAAATATCCAACTGGCTACCGCTAAAATTAAAAGAAGATCTTGTTTCTAGCAATTTCACTACTAAAAGTAGATTATGTTGTGTTTCGTGCAATCATGCGCAGCGGAAGACATCACATGAAAAACCCAAAATCCTAGATATGTTATGTTCAATAATTCATAATATGAAGATGAAAGAAACTAACCCTTGTAGATCGAAATATGAAGCCTTGGATTTTGATGCTAAGAAAATCACCCTCTACCGGTGATCCACACTTTGAACGAATTCAAGAACGATTCTTGAACTTAACTGCTAGGTCCTTTAGGCTTAAAAACATTGGCTTTGAAGAACCCTTCTTCAATCTCCCTTGAATGAATATTATGGTTTGATAATTTGAGAATAATCAAACCCTAATAACCCTTGAATAATGTGTATTTTTCTCTCACTAAAAACCTCTATTTGATTTCTCAAATCAATGTGGAAGCATATGTTTTCGGCTGCTGAAAAACGTCCATTATATCCAAGGAAGAAACCTAATCTCATTAGGAAATAGGTTTTCTTGATCAGCAAGAAGTAACCTAAAACTATTCCTGCCGGACAAACCATCCGTACGGATCAGTTTGGTGGCTCCCAAACCATCCGTACGGATCCTTCAGTAGGATCCAGTTTTTCTCATTTTCTGTGCCTTATTTGATCCGTTCTGCGTGTGTGACCCAATAAGATTATACTAAGTTGGCAACAAGCCCGAACCGTTCAGATCTCGTAAATCATAAGCGGACTCTAGCAAACCATTATGATTACCAAATTATTATAACTTTGAAGATCCAAAGTTTCCTATAGAATATATCACAATCCCTTTGTCACGCGATATCATATTGGACATAAGTCATGGTCCACGTCAACTTATGTTGTCCAATTCTTTCTCGATCCCGAGTAGATTGATATGAGAAAATGACATTAAACACATCAATTCATTTGGGTATGGACATACACTATCATCAATCTCACTCATCGAGTGGCCAGGCAGATATCTCTCTTGAGAGAGGGACAAATCCCATCCTGACTTATCATTCTTTCCTACAAGAATCTGATTATGCCAATCGTAGCCTTTATAACCACCCGGTTAAGTGTAGCGTTTGAGTACGTGAAACATAATGTTCATCATGTGGAAGACCATGATAATCTCAGGATATCAAATGATATAACTGTTGGGTTTCGTAGTAACATGCGCAACGGAATTAAGCATTTAAAATTTTCATGAAACCCAAAACCATAGATCTGTTCATATGATTATATCAAATACATGCAATATGAATACTAGAATACATACATGCAATATGAATACTAGAATACTAACTCTTGATGACTTTGAATTTTAGCCTTTGATCTTGGCGGAGAATTTGAAGCTTGATCACGAACAAGTAAGAACACGAACTTTGAAGATGATGAGCTTCACCCTCTAGTGGTATCCACACCACGAACGAATATCAAGGAGCTTCTTGATCTTGGTTGCTAGACCAAAATTGTGAAACACGTTTTCACAATTGTATGAACTATATGGAATATATTTTTTGTTTTGTTTTTTTCTTCAATCTAGGGATTTCTTAGAACAAAATAATTCTCTCAAAAACTCTTTAGAAACTTACACAAACTTATGTACTGATTTTTGGCGAATTAGGGCTGTTTAAATACTTGTTAGACCTATTCCAAATAGGTAACAATTGTCTAAACCCGCAAGAAAACGGATTAAGGAAAGTTTCTGCCGAAACGACTGGTCCGGCCGGGTATAGACCATGGTCCGACCGGACCCAGCATGGTCCGACCGGGTGTAGGACTTGGTCCGCCCGGACCTCCCCTTTTCCACTTTTCTTCCTCTAAATTCCTTAAATCCCCGAATGGTCCTTCGACCCAATATTCCAATATAGTCCTTTTAGGATTCGTTCTATTGTGTGTGACCCTCTAGGATTACACTAAGTTGGCAATGGGTTCAAACATGAAACCATAAGATATGATTAGGTTCTAGAAAACCGTCATACCTACCCAAATAGTGTGACTAGATACAAGTTCGCATTCTTTTAGAAGATGTCATAATCCTTTTGTCCACGATGTCATTGAACACAAGTCATAGTCAACAAGTCAACTTATCTTTGTTCAATACTTTCTCGATTCCGAATATGTTGATAATCTAAATGACATTGATCCAATCAATTAATTTGAGTCCGGCCGAACATTTTCATCAACATCATTCCTACGAGAGGCCCAAGCTTGACATCTCTCCGAAGAGGGACAAATCCATATAAGCTTATTATTCTTCCCTACATGAATCCGATTATGCCAATCATACCCTTTATAACTACCTGCTTAAAGGTAGCGTTTGAATATGTCAAACATAATGTTCATCAAGTGGAAGACTATAATAACTTCATGTCTAAGGATTTAAATGACATAACTAATCTGAGATACATATATGACATTGACCATGATATAGATCTCATAAAGCGGTTCATGTCCAGTACCAAAAAAGTATCCATAAATCTAACATGATCATCCCATGATCATTTAGCCTTTATACTAGTACCTAACAAGTACTAGGGACAGAGATTATTATAACTAAACATGAACAAAAATAATAATCAAAACATCTCTTTATTAATATGAATAAATGATAACAATTACAACGTTTATTAAACGTGCCTAGTGTTGGGTTTCGATCAAACATGTGCAGCGGAATTTAGCATTTAAAATTTTGAAACCCAAAGCCATGGATCCGTTCATATGATTAAATCAAATACAACATAAGAATAAAGGAATAAACTAACCCTTGATGGCTATCAAATTCTCTTGGTCTTTGGTGGAGGTTTGAAGACTTGATCACGATCACAAAGCTTGAACACGAACTTTGAAGATGATGATTTTCACCCTCTAGCGGTATCCACACTTCGAACGAATATCAAAGGAGCTTCTTTGATCTTGGTTGCTAGACCAAATTGTGAAACACTTTTTCACAATCAAAAGAACTATATGGAATTTATTTTGTGTTTTATTTTGTTCTTCAACCAAGAATGTCTTGGAACAAAATAAACCCAAGAATATAATGAGTGAATTCTCTCTCGAAAAAAGACTTTGGAATTGATCAAATCAACAACCAGGGAATAATTCCCGTTAGTCTGTATTTATATTCAAGGGGTGTCCAAAACCCTTTTGGACTTAGGTCTTCTTGTCCAACAAGAACTGCTTTAATTAAACTAACTTACGGGCATGTCGCCGTACGGCTCCTAGATAGGCTTACGCCGCCTGTCAAGCCGTACGGACGTCCTGTTCAGTTTCCTCATTTTTCGCTCCTTTTAATTATCCGTTCTGCGTGTGTGACCCAATAGGATTATACTAAGTTGGCAATGAGTCCGAACCAGTGAAACCTCATAAGTCATAAGCGGACTCTAGTAAGCCATTATGACTACCCAATTTGTATAACTTTGGAATCCAAAGTTTCCTAAAATAGAACATAACACAATCTCTTTGTTATACGATGTCTATTGAACGTAAGCCATGGTCAATGGTTAACTTACATATGTTCAATGCTTTCTCGATCCCGAATGTATTGATACTACAAATCATATCCGAGCACGGCCATGCATTTCATCAATACCATTCATCGAGTGGCCAAAGATTGACATCTCTCTTGACGAGGAACAAATCCCATCTTGACTTATTACTCTTCCCTACATGATTCCGATTACGCCAATCATATTCTTTATAGCTATCCGTTTAGGGATAACGTTTGAATATGTCAAATGTAATGTTCACCATGTGGAAGACTGTAATAACCTCAGGTCTAGAGATTTCAGTGATATAACTATATGAGACTTAATTATGACATTGTGACCATGACATAAATCTCATAGGGGTCAGTCCAGTATTTGTTCTCCAACAAATACCCATAAGTCTAATTGTATCCCATACACCATAATCATCATATGATTATCTATTAAACTTATACTAATAATTAATCATAATTATCAGGGACGGGGATTATTACAATAAACATGCAAAAGATATAATAATCAAACATTCAATATCTTTATAAATAATAACATTAATTTTACAAACAACATGCCTAGGGCATAACACCAAAAATCTCCCACTTACACTAGGCCTAATTAATGTATCGAATACCCATAGACCTAACATGACCATCATGCGTTGCTTGCGGAAGACCCTTTGTCAATGGGTCTGAAATATTATCATCAGTTGGTACTCTCCATATATTTACGTTTCCTCTATCAACGATCTCTCGAATGATGTGAAAATGCCTAAGTATGTGTTTGGATTTCTGATGCGATCTAGGTTCCTTTCCTTGAGCAATAGCACCATTATTATCACAATAAAGGTCTATTGGATTAGCAATGCTAGGAACCACCCCTAGTTCACCAATGAACTTCTTAATCCAAATAGCCTCTTTAGCAGCATCGGATGCAGCAATATACTCAGCTTCAGTTGTAGAATCTGTTATGGTACTTTGCTTAGAACTCTTCCATCTAACAGCACCTCCATTAAGCACAAATACAAATCCAGATTGCGATCTAGAATCATCCTTGTCGGTTTGGAAGCTTGCATCTGTGTAACCATTTACAACAAGATCATCTTCCATACCTCCATACACCAAGAATGAATTTTTAGTCCTTCACAAGTACTTAAGAATCATCTTGACTGCAATCCAGTGACTCTCACCAGGATCTGATTGGTATCTGCTCGTTATGCTCAAAGCATACGAGACATCGGGTCTAGTACATATCATGGCATACATGATTGATCCAATTTCGGAAGCATATGGAATCCCAATCATTCTCTCACGCTCATCAATCGTCTTAAGACACTGATTCTTTCTTAGAGTTATGCCATGGCCTACATATAATTTTCCTCTCTTAGAGTTTTCCATGTGGAATCTCTTAAGAACTTTGTCAATATATGTATCTTGACTTAAACCAATCAATTTCTTGGATCTATCACGATAGATCCTAATGCCAAGGATGTAGGCGGCTTCTCCCATATCTTTCATTGAGAAACACTTTCCTAACCAAGTCTTTACAGACTGCAGTGCAGGAATGTCGTTTCCAATGAGCAATATGTCATCAACATATAGCACAAAAAATAGTACTACACTCCCACTAATCTTCTTGTATACACAAGGTTCATATTCGTTCTTGATAAAGCCAAACTCTTTGACCGATTCATCAAATCGAAGATTCCAACTCCTAGATGCTTGCTTCAATCCATAAATGGATCTTTGCAACTTGCATACTTTGTTAGAATTTTCTGGAATCACAAAACCTTTAGGTTGTGTCATATAAACATCCTCAAGTAAGTTCCCGTTAAAGGACACTGCTTTGACATCCATTTGCCATATCTCATAGTCAAAATATGCAGCTATGGCAAGTAAAATTCTTATAGACTTGATCATTGCTACGGGCGAAAAGGTTTCATCATAGTCGATTCCATGAATCTGCCTATAGCCTTTCGCTACAAGTCTAGCTTTATAAGTATGCACCTTTTCATCCATGTCATTTTTTTTTTGAAAACCCACTTGCATCCTATGGTTTTTACACCTTCGGGCGCTTCAATCAAGTTCCAAACTTGATTATCATACATGGACTTAATTTCAGATTCCATGGCTCCAAGCCATTTATCTGAATCAGGAGTGGACATCGCTTCTTGGTAGGAAGTAGGTTCGTCATCAACTATGACTTCTACTTCATTGCTATCCATCATGATAAATCCATATCTCTCAGGTTCGGATCGCACCCTACCAGTTCTACGAGGAACTTAAGTATTCTGAACAGGTTCCACAACTCCTTGTGAAACGTGATCAGATCCAACATTCTGTTCCATGTAATTTTCGTGTTCTTGAACCTCTTCAAGACTAATTTTACTCCCACTAGTTCTTTTAGAGAGAAACTCTTTCTCTAGAAAAGCACCATCTCGTGCAACAAATACTTTGTTGTCCGTGCGGTTGTAAAAGTAGTATCCTTTAGTTTTCTTAGGATATCCCACGAAATTACATTTATCAGACTTGTGTGTGAGTTTGTCAGAGATAAGCCTCTTGACATATGCCTCACAACCCCAAATCTTTATAAAAGAAAGATTAGGCTTCTTTCCTTTCCACATCTCATATGGTGTTTTAGGAACAGATTTTGTTGGAACATTATTTAGTGTAAGAGCATCAGTTTTTAGTGCATGTCCCCAAAAGAATAAAGGAAGATCAACTTGACTCATTATGGAGCGTACCATATCCAATAAAGTCCTATTTCTCTGCTCAGACACACCATTCCATTGTGGTGTTCCAGGTGGAGTTAATTGTGAAAAAATTCCACAATTTTTAAGATGATTGTCAAATTCTTAGCTTAAATATTCTCCACCATGATCGGATCGAAGTGATTTAATAGTTTTTCCAAGTTTATTTTGTACTTCATTTTAAAATATTCTAAATATCTCAAAGGATTCACTTTTATGTTTCATCAAGTAGACATATCCATATCTACTAAAATCATCAGTAAAAGTTATGAAGTATTGATATCCTCCCCTAGCACTGCTGCTGCTCAATAATCCACACACATCAGTATGTATGAGTCCCAATAAGTCACTAGCCCTTTCACTACTCTTTGTAAAAGGTGTCTTTGTCGCGACCCCGACCCCGCGGGCCGGGAGCTCGCGAGCTGGACGTCGACTTAAAAAACCAATACCAAAATATAGAAGATAACAATTCCTCTTTAACAACAAAAGATGACAGTTCACAATTTTAGAAATCCAATTCTTAACAACATATCTAAACCACTAGTATAAGCTCCACAAGCTTACACCAAAATACAAAACATTACAACTTCTTAATGACGTCATAGTTTGGTAATACTATCCCAAAAGGTTATACATTTAAGTAATGCAAACCGAACAACAACCTGCCCAAAAGCCACGAACCCTCTCGACATCCTCCTCGTGATCAGCGAGTCCTATTACTTTCCTCCTGGGGGGGGGTTAAGGAAAAACAAAGATAAAAAGAAAGGGGGTGAGATAAATCTCAATAAGTTACTAATGCAACTACATGACATGCTATGATGCAAGAAGCAATAAACAATAATAAATCTCACATAGCACGTAGTAATTAGCAGTTAACAGATAGCAGCAGAAATAAACAAGTAACAAAGGATATTGAGCCAAGGTTTCCCAAACTGATAGAACATAAGAAGGATCGCTGCGCAGCTTCAACAAATCAACCAATCAAACCATCTTCATAGTAGCATAATAGCTGAAGAGAAAACCCCGGTACCGGAACCAAGAACCAATAGTAACAAGGGAAAATGACACAAAGTAATAACCCAAAACCAACTAGCTAGAATACTCACAAAGGAGCTAGCTCATCTCAACCAAGGCCAATCTGGAAGAGGAAAACAAGGGCAAAACAATGGACAACACTATAATGGACTCGGCTCGTTGCCATCATAATATTCCCCATCGCCCGACACAACCACAAATACCAGCTGGACTTTCAAATAAACGCTAAGCAATAAATACTAGCTTGATAAAAACTTAATGATTCCAAAGTAGGGAACCATTCCAAATAAATCACCAAAAAGGATGAATCGATCCAAACAACGCATCAAAAGATGTTCAACAATCCCAAACTATACTTAATCAATTTCCATAACATCTTTGTTCATAAAGGAACCATTTTACCAACCTAGAGTGTTCCACAATGACCACCTAAGTCAACTAGAATAGTACTCAAAACCTAGACCAATTCTAAACGTTTTGTGTTATAAAACACTACTGAAAGTTTGACCTAATCTGAACCTGAAACTCAATTAAATAAACCCACTCATCTCGTAGTACTCAAGGATATCTTTAAAACGATAGTTTACACGCCTAAAACGGAGTCCGGATGAAGAAGTTATGACCTCCGGAAGATTGAGCGTAAAACGGACAACATGGGGAAAAGAGAAGGGGGGGGGGGGGGGGTGCGCACGCCTCCCTCAAAGGGGTGCGCGCGCTTCCTATGATCAGAAGGTTGAGTTTTTGAAACACATGAGGGAGCGTACGCCTCCTTTAAAAGGGTACGCGCGCCTCCTTGGATCAGAAGGTCTGAGTTTCTTAAGCATAAGAGGGTGCGCACGCCTCCGCGCGCGCCTCCTTGCCCGGAGGGACCAAATCAGCCATTTTTCTGGGTTTGAGCTAATTTTCCTTACCATTTCACAACCCAATCAAAATCAACACTTCTAACTAGCATAACAATGAACCAAAACAACATATATGCCTACAAAAGAGTTATTTTACAACCCAAACAATCCAAACCAAGAGTTGATTCAAACACCCAAATTTCACAAAAATGGATAAATTGAAAATAAATTCCAAATAAACCAAAGAAGCCATATATATCAACTAGAGCATCAATAGAGTTAAAGATGAACATTTTTAGCATAAATGGGGGAAAAGCAACTTACTTGGAATTTATGAAAGATGACGGAATTCAAAATTTCTTAGCTCTACACGATCCTATCGACGATCTAAACATTTTTCATAAAATGAGCAATAAGAAATAGAGGGAGGAAGATGATTAAAATGAAGGAAGAAGGAGGAGAGTTTTCATACCTTTTCACCAATAATGGAGGAGAGAGAGAGATTGAGTGTGTGTGTGTGTGTGCAGGAGAAAGTGAGGGAGGAGGTGAGGGAGAGGGAGGGTGTTGATGATTATTATTTTAAAATCTTACACTTAGGCCCCCTCTAGCCCTACTAACACATAACCCCTATTCCCCACTAACAACTAAGACCCAATAACTCCACACTAGCACAAATGATCAATTAAAATGCTAGGCATAAAATATTATGAAACACAAAATACACACATAAATAATAAAATAATTAATCTAATAAATAACTAAATAAATAAGTAATTATTTACTAGCAAGAAAATAGAGGCGGGTTTTCGGGTCGTGACAGTCTTTGTCATCTTTCCAAGTAAACAATACTCACAAGTTTCATATGATTCAAAATCATGTGAATCTAAAAGTCCGTCCCCATGGAGTTTCGAGATACATTTCTCATTAATATGACCAATACGGCAATGCCACAAATAAGTATGATTAACATCATTAGGTTTGGATTTCTTATTTACATTATAAATATTCTCATTATTTCTATTTTCAAAATCAAGAACATAAAGGCCATTAAATGAACATGCAGTACAATAAAGCATATCATTTAAATAAATAGAAAACTTCTTATTTTTAATAAGAAAACTATAACCTTCATTATCCAAACAAAAAACTGAAATAATATTTCTACTCAAATCCGGAACATAATAACAATTGTTCAAAACAAGAATTAATCCGCTAGGTAAAATGACATCATATGTTCCTACGGCTAATGCAACAACTATTGCTCCATTCCCCACTCGTAGGTCCACTTCCCCATTTTTGAGTAGCCTCTTATTCCTTAGTGCCTGCACATTCAAACAAATGTGAGATTCACATCCCGTATCTAATACCCAGGAACTAGAAGTAGAAAGTAGAATATCTATAACATAGATAACTGAAGTAGATGCAGTCCCACTGCTCTTCTTCTTCTTTAACTCTTCTTTGTAAACCTTGCAATTTATTTTCCAATGACCAATCTCATTGTAGTGGAAACAGATTGCATCCTTCTGAGAAGTAGGTTTAGCCATAGTAGCATTGGCAACAATTGTCTTGCCAATCTTGGGTTTGACAACTTTTGTTTTACCCCCTTTTCCTTTGCCTTTATGGCCCTTTCCTTCCTTTGACACTATGAGGACAGGAGCGACTTCTTTACCGATTTTCTTTTCCGCTGTCTTTAGCATCCCATGCAACTCAGACAGGGACTTATCCATCCCATGCATATTAAAGTTCATTACGAACTGAATATAGCTTTTGGGCAATGAATTAAGAATAAAATCAGTGGCCAACTCAACCTCAATGGGATGGCCAAGCCTGTAACGCCCATCCTATTTCTTATTAAATATTTGGCTTACTTGTTAAATTCTTAAACTTTCATATTATGTGTTAGTTTTACTTGGGTTAATTTCTTAACTGCTTTAGAATATTAAGGTGGTTAAATGTCTAGTTTTGACTTTTGGGTCATTTGTGAAAATTTGACTTTAGGGGCCTTTTTGTTAAAAGTGAAACTTGAGGGGCCTAAGTGTCATTTCCTGAAAGTTTAAAGTATATCTTGGTTTGCCTTCTTCTTAGAAAGCATTTTACCCAATTCTCTGTACGTTGTTTCCTCTGTTTCAAAAGCTAGGGTTAGAGTTTCACCCTATTCCCGACTCCTCGAGCTTAATTATCCATCCGTTCTTGATTCTGATCCCGGATAAATATTCGTGGCGTTGAATAGAGCGTTCCAGGCCGAACAGAAATTTATTTGGGTAACTTTGATTTCGGACTATGTAAGTTATTAACTTCCCCTTGCTTGTAATAACATGCATAAATGTTATTCCTGATACTTGTGCTTGTCAATTTCGTGTTTGGGATAAATTTTGTGGTACCTGTAATTTTGGGTGAAAGGGAGTAATAAACCCTCTGTGTAAGAAAGCAAAAGTAACTTGAAATGGTGATTTGTGTTTTGTTTACACTTTTGGAGTTGTTAAATTGTTAGTAAAAAGTTACTCCTACGCTTGGGACGGAGAATTCTAAGCCTGTGAAGGAAATTGGGTTTTTGCTGATTTTGGCCTTGGGCGACCGCCCAGAGTGGTTATGGGCGACCGCCCATATCGTCAGACTTGAGTTTCAAAAATTGTGATCTTGGGCGACCACCCAGGCTGGGGTTGGGCGACCGCCCATAACCCCTGTTTTACAAAAGTGTTTTAAACTAAATGGAGATGAAAGTTTATCCCTCCTAAGGCATAGAGCCTTAGTATAAGATGTCCTAGCAAGTGTATATGTACCTTTTGGGGCATTAAAACTTAGACTTGAACATTAATACTTATAGAACTCAAATGAGAACTTAAGTATAAGAGTAGTAACTCTTTTATATGTCTTGCAAGTGCTAGGAATAAGCACTAATGTGTTATGCTTGCCTTGAAACCAATGATTGTGCACCTTAGGGGCATTAGAACAAAGTTTTAGACTTGAATATCCTAAGAATAGGATTTGGATTTTGTAAGAGTAAATGTATAACTCTTATACTTGCTTGAATGTCCAAAGATTGGAGTTATAACTTGAAGTATAAGACCATAAAATCTTGTACATGGCTTGAACATCCAAAGAATTGGATTAAAACTTGAATAAAATAATAATAAAATCTTGTACATGACTTGATACCAATACATATGTTTGGTAATGAACTAGAAAGTGCTAAGAACAAGCACTAACTTGTATGAGACATGTTCTTGTTGTGTATGTGCAAACATTGCATATAGTTGCTTGATAACAATGTGACTTCTTGATTACTTGAAGCATGTTCCTTGTTGAGCTAGTCCACTACTTTTGGATTAGTTATTCTCCCGTAGTTCAAGTAAATATCTACTTGTACATTCTTGTGTGAGTCCAGCTGGTTTTCCTTGCTTGTTCGGAAATATATAGGTTCACGCTTGTCGCGAGAGCTGGGGCTTAAGTGACAATCGGGTCCCTATGTATTTGCGCTTGACCCCTTACTACCGGCCATAGTAAGGGAATAGCTTCCTTAGTTGGAGCAATACGCCTGACTTAAGTGAATGCTAAACTCTTGAACACCTCGTGAACACCTCGTGAGTCTTGATCTTGAGAATGACACTGGTTACCGAGTCTTCTGATATATACTGAATAATCAGTTTCTTGTTATTGATCGTGATTGTCAAAGTAATACAAGCTACGCCAACAATGGTATTCTTGGGAGGAATAAGGAAGGAAGCAATATCCTTTATAGCTTGCTTGTTTAGCCTTATGTGCTACTTTATGAGTGGCTTAGCCTCTCATATACTTGTTACTTGATGATACTTGATATTTGATTACTTGAGTATCTACTTGAATTGCATGATAACATGTCATGTAGTTGCATCTAATAGCTTACTGAGATTTATCTCACCCCGTTTCTTGTTTAATTGTTTTCCTTAGATCAAAGGAAGGATAGTGCGCAGTGAGGCTCGACATAGCTGGGAGCTTACTACGCAGGTCGTGATTCTTTTGGGGCTTGTGTCCTTTTACATTTGGTGAGGACGATGTATTATGGGTTTTGTAACTCCTTATTTTGGGGTAGACATTTTTGTTCAGTTCTTGTTGTCACTAGACATCTTGTATAGTACTCTTGATGCCAGCTTATGTGCTAGGCATGTTTCCGCTGTGTATGTATTAAGTTTGGTTTTAAATTTTCTTGTCTAGAACTCGTGTTGTGAGCTAGTATAGCTCCTTACTCTTGAGTATATATATCATGTCAGTTTGTTATAAACAGATGTCATCCAGTTTCTTGTTAGGTTCTTGTTCCTCGTTAGTCACTCCCACCGGGTTCGAGGTTCTATTAGGGGATCCCGGGCCCTGGGGGCGTGTCAGGTTGGTATCAGAGCTACCCTGGTTTAGCTACCCTGTTTAGCTACCTTGGTTTGCTTTAAGTCTGGATAGGGTCTATGGCCTAGGTATGGGTGAGTCTTGGGGTGTTATTAACGCCGAGTGTTTACCTACAGGTACAATGAGTTCTGAAGGTACAAGTGGTAGTAATCAGCTGAGATCTATAACTCCTCAGGAGGAGATGGTTGATAATGTAGACTGGGATTATCCTAATCGACTTACAAGGTTCTTGAAGTTGAAACCTCGTAGCTTTGACGGGGAATTTGATGCTAAGAAGGCAGAGGAGTGGATTGAAAGTATCGAGAAGATCTTTACAGCCTTGAGATGTGCAGGTGGTGATAAGGTAACCTTTGCAACCTTTAAACTTGAGAAAGCCGCTGAACATTGGTGGCAAGTGTTGAATAAAAGTTGGGAACTGGAAGGGGTACCACAGACTTGGGAGAATTTTCTTAAATCATTCAAGTCACAGTTTATTCCAACAGTAGTCTAAGATAGAAAAGAGATGGAATTTCTTAATCTGGAGCAGGGAAGCTTGACAGTGGGGCAATACTCAACCAAGTTCACAGAATTGGCGAGGTATTGTGATCACTTAGTTCCAAATGAAACCAAGAAGGCACAGTGGAGAAGGATTATGCTATTGAGAATGACATTGAAGAACACAAGGTGAATTTGGGAACAACCATGACTGGTCGTGTATCAGAGAAGGCTCAGGGATCTGGTTCTAAGGGTAGTAAATCTAGCCGCCAAGATCGTCGATTCTGACAGCCAACCGAAAGTAAAGGTAGTGTATCAACTGGTTCGAGGACAACAGTCCAAGGTTCCAGGAAAGTATGTGGTTTTTGTTCGAAAGAAGGCCATTCTGAAGATAAGTGTTGGCTAAAGCAAGGAAAGTGTTTATCTTGTGGTGAAACTGGGCACTTTGTCAAGAATTGTCCTAACGGCAAAGGAAATAAAGTTGGGGGTACAAGTCAACAGGCTTCAGGTTCCAAGAGAGATAGTGGGGGTCTACCAAAAGTTCAGGGTCGAGTGTTTGCTCTAGATCAGCAGGGTGTAGCTGAATCTTCTGCGGTCATAGGAGGTACTATATTACTTTCTAGTATGAGAGAACGAGTCTTGATAGATCCAGGCTCATCTCATTCTTATGTGGCATCTCATTTTGTGTCGCATTTGCATGTTCTTCCTGATTCTATGCCTTATGTGCTAGAAGTATCTTCCCCTATGGGAGATTGCATGTTTGCTTCTGAGGTTTACAAGAAATGTGAGGTTCTTGTGGGTGATCATGCCCTTCTTACTGACCTAGTCGTGTTACCTATAAGGGACTTTGACGTGATTCTTGGCATGGATTGGCTTTATGTGCATCATGCATGTGTTAATTGTCATAGAAAAGTAGTAATTTTTTCTATCCCTGGTTTGCCTGATTTTACCTTTGAAGGTGATAGGCCTTTATGTGCTATACATGTTATTTCTGCTTTAAAAGCTAGAAAACTTTTATCTCGTGGTTGTGCCGGGTATCTCGCGTGTGTGCTTGACCAGAGTTTATCTGTTCCCAAGATGGAAGATATTCCTATTGTGTCTGAATTTTCAGATGTGTTCTCTTCTGAGTATAGCATGCCACCTGATCGAGAGCTTGAGTTCTGTATTGAGTTATTACCAGGTACAGCACCAATCTCTAAAGCACCTTATAGAATGGCTCCGGCTGAGTTGAGAGAGTTAAAAACACAGCTTGAGGAATTGCTTGAAAGGGGCTTCATCAGGCCTAGTGTATCACCGTAGGGTGCACCAGTGTTATTTGTCAAAAAGAAAGATGGGACGCTGCGATTGTGTATTGATTACAGAGATCTTAATCAGGTAACTATCAAGAACAAATATCCGTTACCTCATATTGATGACTTGTTTGATCAGCTTCAAGGCTCAGTAGTGTACTCGAAGCTTGACTTGAGAAGTGGTTATCATCAGTTGAAAATCAGATCTGAGGATATACCAAAGACAGCTTTCCGTACCAGGTATGGGCATTATGAGTTTATTGTTATGCCATTCGGTTTAACAAATGCTCCAGCTGTATTTATGGATTTGATGAACCGTATTTTCAAGCCATATCTTGATTGTTTCGTGGTGGTATTCATTGATGATATTCTTGTGTATTCTAAATCACGGGCTGAGCATGAACAACATCTCAGAGTGGTATTGCAAGTTCTTCGTGAGAAACAATTATTTGCAAAATTCAGCAAATGTGCTTTCTGGTTAGAAGAGGTTTCATTCTTGGGGCATGTTGTGTCTGCTACTGGTATCGTAGTAGATTCTTCCAAGGTTGAAGCAGTTGTAAACTGGAAGAGGCCAACTACAGTGACAGAGATCCGTAGTTTCTTGGGCTTGGCTAGTTATTATCGGAGGTTCATTGAGGGATTCTCTAAGATTGCTACTCCATTGACTAATATGACTCGAAAAGCTATATCTTTTGAGTGGAATGACATATGTGAAGCAAGTTTTCAAGAGTTGAAAAGGCGCTTGACTACAGCTCCAGTCTTGGCTTTGCCTAGTGGTTCTGAGAATTTCATGGTTTATACCGATGCTTCTAAAGAAGGACTGGGTTGTGTTTTGATGCAAGATGGCAAGGTAATAGCGTATGCTTCTCGAAAATTATCTCCTTATGAAAAGAACTATCCTACTCATGATTTAGAGTTGGCTACGATTATTTTTGCTTTGCATAAATGGAGGCATTACTTGTATGGAACCAAATTTGAAGTCTTTACTGATCATAAAATCTTGAAGTACTTGTTTTCTCAAAAAGAGCTTAACATGAGGCAACGTAGATGGATGGAGAAATTGAAGGATCATGATTGTACTATCCTTTATCATCCAGGGAAAGCAAATGTTGTGGCAGATGCACTGAGCAGAAAGACTTATATTTCTTGCTTGATGATTCGTGAATGGAAGATGTATGAAGACTTGTGTGATTGGAGTCCTTGTGAATCAAATCATGGAGTTATTTTTGCTAATATAAAGGCTACTTCAGATTTACTCCAACAGATCAAAGAAGCTCAGGTAACTGATTCTGAATTGCAGAAAATCATTAGTGGAATGAATGAAGGAAAGCAACCAGATTTTTCTTTCAACAGTGATGGAATTCTTACCTTTCAAGGCAGAGTTTGTATTCCAGTTGATCTTGAGGTTAAGAAGAAAGTTCTTGAAGAGGCTCACAAAGACAAGTATACTATTCATCCTGGAAGCACTAAAATGTACCAAGACTTGAAGAAACATTTCTGGTGGAACAATATGAAAAGAGAAATTGCTGAGTATGTGTCCAAATGTTTGACTTGTCAACAAGTAAAAGTGGAACATCAACGTCCAGCAGGTTTGTTGCAACCATTAGAAATTTCAGAGTGGAAATGGGAGCATATCACGATGGATTTTGTGACTGGTTTACCACGTACCAGACGAGGCCATGATGCTGTTTGGGTTATAGTGGACAGGTTGACTAAATCAGCTCACTTCTTGTCTGTTTCCATGGGATATTCATTGTCTCAATTGGCATCTTTGTATGTTCAGGAGATTGTCCGACTGCATAGAGGTCCTGTGAGTATTGTATCTGATAGAGATCCTCGTTTTACTTCTCGATTTTGGCAGGCTCTTCAGGGTGCCATGGGTACTAAATTGAATTTCAGTACAGCTTTTCATCCTCAATCTGATGGGCAATCTGAGAGACTTATACAGATTCTCGAGGATATGTTATGTGCTTGTGTTGTGGATTTCAAAGGCAGTTGGGATACTCACCTTCCTTTAGCTGAGTTTGCTTATAACAACAGTTATCAGTCTAGCATTGAGATGGCTCCATATGAGGCTCTTTATGGTAGAAAGTGTCGATCTCCTATATGCTGGGATGAAGTGGGAGAAGCTAGACTCTTGGGTCCTGAAATGGTTCAACAATCAGTTGAGAGTGTGAAACTCATTCGAGATAGATTACGCACAGCTCAGAGTAGACAAAAGAGTTATGCAGATCATCGTAAAAGGGATCTTGAATTCCAGGTAGGTGACTTTGTATTCTTGAAGGTCTCTGCTCGTAGAGGTATAAAGAGATTTGGGAAGAAAGGAAAGTTATCTCCTCGTTATATCGGTCCATTTGAGATTCTTGAAAGAGTTGGGAAGTTGGCTTATAGAGTGGCTTTACCACCTTCTTTATCTGGTAATGTATTCCATGTATCTATGCTTCGCAAGTATATGGCGGATGAATCACATGTTCTTGAGTATGAGGCTATTCCATTTCAGCCTGATTTATCTTATGAGGAACAACCTGTTGAAATTCTTGACTGGAAAGAGCAAGTCTTACATACCAAAAGGATTCCTATTGTGAATGTCCTTTGGAGGAATCATGAAATTGAAGAGGCTACTTGGGAAACCGAGAAAGAGATGCGAGATAAATACCCGAGCCTATTTGAAAATCTTGGTAAGTAAAATTCGTGGGCGAATTTTCTTTAAGGTGGGGAGGATGTAACGCCCATCCTATTTCTTGTTAAATATTTGACTTGTTAAATTCTTGAACTTGCATATTATGTGTTAGTTTTACTTGGGTTAATTTCTTAACTGCTTTAGAATATTAAGGTGGTTAAATGTCTAATTTTGACTTTTGGGTCATTTGTGAAAATTTGACTTTAGGGGCCTAAGTGTCATTTCCTGAAAGTTTAAAGTATATCTTGGTTTGCCTTCTTCTTAGAAAGCATTTTACCCAATTCTCTGTACGTTGTTTCCTCTGTTTCAAAAGCTAGGGTTAGAGTTTCACCCTATTCCCGACTCCTCGAGCTTAATTATCCCTCCGTTCTTGATTCTGATCCCGGATAAATATTCGTGGCGTTGAATAGAGCGTTCCAGGCCGAACAGAAATTTATTTGGGTAACTTTGATTTCGGACTATGTAAGTTATTAGCTTCCCCTTGCTTGTAATAACATGCATAAATGTTATTCCTGATACTTGTGCTTGTCAATTTCGTGTTTGGGATGAATTTTGTGGTACTTGTAATTTTGGGTCAAAGGAAGTAATAAACCCTCTGTGTAAGAAAGCAAAAGTAACTTGAAATGGTGATTTGTGTGTTGTTTACACTTTTGGAGTTGTTAAATTGTTAGTAAAAAGTTACTCCTACGCTTGGGACGAAGAATTCTAAGCCTGGGAAGGAAATTGGGTTTTTGCTGATTTTGGCCTTGGGCGACCGCCCAGAGTGGTTATGGGTGACCGCCCATATCATCAGACTTGAGTTTCAAAAATTGTGATCTTGGGCGACCACCCAGGCTGGGGTTGGGCGACCCCCCATAACCCCTGTTTCACAAAAGTGTTTTAAACTAAATGGAGATGAAAGTTTATCCCTCCTAAGGCATAGAGCCTTAGTATAAGATGTCCTAGCAAGTGTATATGTACCTTTTGGGGCATTAAAACTTAGACTTGAACATTAATACTTATAGAACTCAAATGAGAACTTAAGTATAAGAGTAGTAACTCTTTTATATGTCTTGTAAGTGCTAGGAATAAGCACTAATGTGTTATGCTTGCCTTAAAACTAATGATTGTGCACCTTAGGGGCATTAGAACAAAGTTTTAGACTTGAATATCCTAAGAATAGGATTTGGATTTTGCAAGAGTAAATGTATAACTCTTATACTTGCTTGAATGTCCAAAGATTGGAGTTATAACTTGAAGTATAAGACCATAAAATCTTGTACATGGCTTGAACATCCAAAGAATTGGATTAAAACTTGAATATAAGATAATAAAATCTTGTACATGACTTGATGCCAATACATATGTATGGTAATGAACTAAAAAGTGCTATGAACAAGCACTAACTTGTATGAGACATGTTCTTGTTGTGTATGTGCAAACATTGCATATAGTTGCTTGATAAGAAGGTGACTTCTTGATTACTTGAAGCATGTTCCTTGTTGAGCTAGTCCACTACTTTTGGATTAGTTCTTCTCCCGTAGTTCAAGTAAATATCTACTTGTACATTCTTGTGTGAGTCCAGCTGGTTCTCCTTGCTTGTTCGAAAATATATAGGTTCACGCTTGTCGCGAGAGCTGGGGCTTAAGTGACAATCGAGTCCCTATGTATTTGCGCTTGACCCCTTACTACCGGCCATAGTAAGGGAATAGCTTCCTTAGTTAGAGAAATACGCCTGACTTAAGTGAATGCTAAACTCTTGAACACCTCATGAACGGTCTTGATCTTGAGAATGACACTGGTTACCGGGTCTTCTGATATATACTGAATAATCAGTTTCTTGTTATTGATCGTGATTGTCAAAGTAATACAAGCTACGACAACAATGGTATTCTTGGGAGGAATAAGGAAGGAAGCAATATCCTTTATAGCTTGCTTGTTTAGCCTTATGTGCTACTTGATGAGTGGCTTAGCCTCTCATATACTTGTTACTTGATGATACTTGATATATGATTACTTGAGTATCTACTTGAATTGCATGATAACATGTCATGTAGTTGCATCTAATAGCTTACTGAGATTTATCTCACCCCGTTTCTTGTTTAATTGTTTTCCTTAGATCAAAGGAAGGATAGTGCGCAGTGAGGCTCGACATAGCTGGGAGCTTAATACGCAGGTCGTGATTCTTTTGGGGCTTGTGTCCTTTTACATTTGGTGAGGGCGATGTATTATGGGTTTTGTAACTCCTTATTTTGGGGTAGACAGTTTTGTTCAGTTCTTGTTGTCACTAGACATCTTGTATAGTACTCTTGATGCCAGCTTATGTGGTAGGCATGTTTCCGCTGTGTATGTATTAAGTTTGGTTTTAAATTTTCTTGTCTAGAACTCGTGTTGTGAGCTAGTATAGCTCCTTACTCTTGAGTATATATATCATGCCAGTTTGTTATAAACAGATGTCATCCAGTTTCTTGTTAGGTTCTTGTTCCTCGTTAGTCACTCCCACCGGGTTCGAGGTTCTATTAGGGGATCCCTGGACCTGGGGGCGTGTCAAAGCCTCTCTAGATGCTAAAAGTGAGCCTTCATCTTTAGAGCATGAGGGCCCACAGCCTGCCCATCACTCATCTTGCATGAGACAATGGCAGCTATAGTATCGAACCTTTCTTGCCTTGCCTGTTCTTGAAACATGTCTTTCAACTCAACACCAAGGTCATATGCCTCCAAGTGTTCAAGAGTATTCTGAAGCTCAGAACACATGGCTGCAAGCATGAGACAACCCACCTCACGAGAATCACTCTTGTGCTTCTTATAGGCGTTTCTCTCATCCTTGGGGGCAGATGATTCAGGTTCATCCTCAGGAACGGTCTCATCAAGAATATAGAGCTTATCTTCATGCTTTAGAACAATTCTAAGGCTACGGATCCAATCCGTGAAGTTAGATCAATTTTCTTGAAGCTTTTCTTTCTCAAAGATAGATCGCAATGATAAAGAACTTGAATTTTGAGCCATTATCTACAATTATGCAAACATGTAATCACATATAAGTACCAACTTAATTAAAGATATTATAATTATAAGTATTTAACAAATACTCCCACTAAATTATATAACCTTCAAATACATCCAATGTATTATATAATTTAAATGGGCTAAGATCCATATTTCATTTAATTTTACGTCTGCGATGGTAAGATGCATAAAATTAAACTATTTAGGTAGATAACTCCTTATCAATCATATCATATACGACTCTTAGATCTTTTATGAGATTATATCAAGACATCATATGTCATGCATGTTTTTAATCTCATCTGTGCCTTAGGCCCAAAACTCTTTTGATAGCCTAATTAAGTCAACTCACTTTAAATGTATAGGAACCACTCTTTCACTCATCTTGTTCATACATGAATAAAATCAATGCACCTCGCGATGGCTAGAGCGCGCATGAAAGTACCCATGTAATCCCAAGTGTTTTAATCATGGGTTGGCACATAACTTAAAATTTTAAGAAGGTTCACACACATAAAGTTAATCAATTAACCGAATTAATTTTATGTGACATTAGCTGCGCTAGTTAAGGATTAAAGTCTAAAACTTTGAGATCACCCCAATCTTATACTCCTTTAAGATTCTAATCTCAATGTCTGGACTTCCAAACTTACATCTATTTCAGGAAACACGGTTTCAAAAACTATCCATCTGAAACAGATCAAATCAGTATAGTCCAAACCATCCGCAGAGCATCTTGAAATTGAGAGCACAAACCGTACAGTCGAAACTAAGTCAAAAGGCATCCACATTCCCGTACTAGGATCAAGAAACCAAGCAACTTCTTTATACGGTCAAAACTAAGCCAAAAGGCATCCACATTCCCGTAGAGATTGGCCACTTGTCTCAAGATCTTTCATTGTCTCTTAATCTCACAGATTACAGCAGTTCTAAACTCTTTAGAACTCTGATTTCTGCAGTCACTCTGAATTCTTCGCAGAAAACTGTTTCAGGAAACACGGTTTCAAAAACCAGCCATCTGAAACCAGTTTCTGTTTCTAGATTCGAATTCCATAAACTATTTACAGAACAATCTGGACACCAGAAAACGGAGCAACATTCTGAAAAAACGTGCAAGCACTGTACGGCTTGGACCTAGGCATATGCCGTCTGTCCAGGCCTACGGATGTCGTGGTCAGTTTCTCCAGATTTCTAGTTTTTCAGAAATTCAATCAATCCATTATCGTATTGTTGGTCCCAAAGGGGTAACAATGGGTATGAAAAATGCTAGAGGGGGGTGGGGGTGAATAGCGTTTTTATAATTCTTTTCAAACCCTTTTGAAAATTAATGCAAATGCGCACGACTCTTAATTTGGCTAAGTATAGCGCGCAGCAAGAGTGTGAAATGCACAGTGGAAAATTAAAGCAATCAATTATGCACAGGGAGTATGCGCAGAAGTGTAAATACGCACGCACTAAGATTTAGTATAAAGAGTGGTACAAAATGGAACTAAGGCAGAAAGCACACAAACACAATGCAATCAATGCAAGACAATCTACAAAGATTAAACAAAGCAATATATCAGAAAAGCTTAAATGTAGAATGTAAAGCAGAATATAAAGACAAGCTATTTGGAGAGGTTCGATCATGAAAAGATCTACGTCCTCTACCAAGATGGTTAGTCTTGGATTTCTAATGGAGATCTTATTATGAGAGAGTGTTACAAGTTACAACGATTTAGAACAAACTAACTCAAAGATCTATAATCTATGAAAGAACAAAATCCTAGACAATAACCGGTGTTTCTCTAGAAGTATGATCGATGAGATCGAAACTTCAAGAGGTGTGTGTGTGTCAGAAATCTGGGCTCTTTAAATCTATAAGATAGAGAGCACCAGATATTCTGGTGTTACAAAGGCTTATAGGATTTGGGTTTGGATTGAGTATGAAGGTATGAAGGTTGATCTTGAGAATTCTGGAAATATGCAAGCAATCTTCAAATCTTCAAACTTTCTCTTTGGAAGCAAAAACTCAAGCAACTTGGAACATGAGGAAGAGCTGGCTATTTATAGTGGAGCTTCAAAAACTAGCCGTTGGAGCTCTGAGGAATGTTGATGTGCTGTCACAATGTGATTGGTGCGTAGGGTCCTTTATAGGTGTTGGAGACAGAGCAAGTGGATAAGCTTCAAACTTCTTATAGAAGGATGACAGCTATCTTCAATTTGAAATTCAAATATGAGGCGCATCTCTATCTACGTGTATGCTGAGTGTGCACCTTTTGTCGTTTGTCCACATTAGCACTTTGACTCATTCCAAAAAGTGTAGCTTGTCATGACGCTTTCCAAGCTTCATAAATGAGAGGTCAGGAAATAAGAGAATTGACTAAGGCAGAACTGTGCGTGCATGAGATCCATGCGCATTGAGTGTCCAGATGGGGCGCTGCGCATGCGAGTAATGCGCATCCCAACAAGTCAATTTCACTTGAGACCTTAAATCCAAAGCTTCAGCCCTAAACACTAAGCCTAGTCTATAAAGAGGACTTAGTTAAAAATTGAAGTTATAAAACTTTTTACATAGAGTCCTAAAGTCCTTAAAATAAACTTAGGTGATGGTATCAATCAATTCTAACACAAGTAGGAGTGTTAAGTAATAAGCATACCCAACAATCTCCCCCTAAATGATTGATGCCATTACCTACTACAACAAAAGCAATACAAAGTACTTGATAAAAACATGTCCATAAGAATGTAAATGGTAAATCATGTCTCAAGTCCATGCACACACTAGCCAGTGTTATAGATTTCTAGTATATCCAAAAGAATAACTTACATTATGAGAAAGACAGAAATATCATTCAGCGTATACAAAAATATTATGAGTTTAAGTTTTAAGTATGCGTTTAAACTGAATGTTTAAACATCATGCAATGAAATATGAGCAGATATGAATATGCGCATGATGTAGAGTTTAATAAAGCATTCATTGTTCCACAAACGAAAGTTTGAATTGAACAAAGTTTTGTGAAAATGCAATGATGCATTCTTCTCATTAAAACTTGAAAGATTAGAGTTACTGTCACGACCCGAAAACCCGTCTCTATTTTCTAATAATAAATATTTAATTATTTATTTATTTCTTATTTAATTGTTTAAATTATTATTTAATTAATAATTATGTGTGCATTTTATGTTTCATAATAAATTATGTCTAGCATTTTATTTCGGTCATTTGTGCTAGTGTAGTATTATTTGGTCTTAGTTGTTAGTAGGAAGTATTAGAGTTGTGTAGTTAGTAGAGGAGGAGGTCTAAGTGTAATTTTTGAAAATAATCCATCATCTCCCTACTCCCTCTCTTTCTCCCTCACCTCACACTCCCATTCCCAGCCTACTCTCTCTCTCTCCAAGAAAAGGGTAAGTTTTTCCTCTCCCTTCTCTCTTCATTTTCATCCTCTTCCTCTCATCTTTTATTATTGATCATTTTATGAAATATGTTTAGATCGTCGATAGGATCGCGTAGAACCAAAAATATTTGAATTCCGTCATCTTTGAGAAATTTCAAGTAAGTTGCTTTTCCCCCATTTTTATGCTAAAGTGTTCATTTCATGTTTATATAATGCTTTAGTTGATACATTTGATGTTTGATTGAGTTTGGTATTTATTTGGAAATTATTTTGGTTTTTGGTTTAAAATGGTGATTGTTATGAATGTTGGGTTTGAATCTTGGTTTGGGGTTATATACGATGTTGATTAGGCCCCCTTTCAGCCTAGATGTTGTTTTGATTCATCGTTAGACTTGTTAGAAGCATTGAGATAAAGAGACTTGAGTTTTGGGTAGGATTTTGTGTAAACCCAGAAAATTGGCCGGAATTTGCCCCTCCGGGCAAGGGGGCGCACAAACCTCTCAAGGGAGGCGTGCTGTCGCGGCCCCGACCCCGCGGGCCGGGAGCACGCGAGCTGGACGTCGACTTAAACAATAAACTCTAAAGTAACGAAGATAAAAAATTCCTTTTATACCCAAAAGATGATAACACAAGGTTTTGTAAATCAAAGTTTAATAATAGCAAAGTACCACTAATATAAGCTCCACAAGCTTATACCCCAAAATATAACATGTACAATTCTTAACGACGTCATTGTTGGGTAACACTATCCCAAAGTTATACATTTAAATAATGCAAACCGAATAACAACCTTCCCCAAAAAGCTATATCCACACTCGACGTCCTGTCTCGTGATCAGCGAGTCTAATCCTTTCCACCTAGGGGGGGGGGTTAAGGAAAAACAAAGACAAAAGAAAAGGGGGTGAGATAAATCTCAATAAGTCACTAATGCAACTACATGACATGCTATGATGAAACAAGCAATAAACAATAATAAATATCACATAGCACATAGCATTTATCAGTTAACAGATAGCAGCGGAAATAAACAAGTAACAAAGGATATTAGCCAAGGTTTCCCAACTGATATAACCAAATAAAGGTTGCTGCGCAGCTTCAATAATCAACAACCAACATCTTCATAGTAGCATGAAAGCTTGAAGAGAGAATCCCCGCTACCGGAACCAATAACAAAGTAACATGCCACAAAGGGCGGGAGCATGCAACAAAGTCATGCTCCAAAACGCCTAGCTAGAATACTCACAAAAGGAGCTAGCTCATCCCATCCAAGGCCAATCTGGATGAGGAAAGAAGGACCAATGGGCGATGCTATACTGGACTTGGCTTGTGCCATTATAGCATTATCCATTACCTGACTCGATACACAAATAACCAGCTGGACTTTCAAATAAAAGCTAAGTAATAAATATTAGCTCAATTAAACAACTCATGATTCTAAAGTAGGGAACCAATCCAAATAAATTACCACAAAGGCAAACAATCCAAACAACCCATCAAAGATGGCCAACATTCCCAAACGGTACTTAAATAAATTTCATAACATATTTATTCACAAAGGAATCAATTCCGATTAATAAAGTGTTCCACGATGTTCACTTAGGTTAATTAGAGTAATTAACTTAAACTAGGGAAGCCATTTAATTTAAACAAGCAAAAAGGCAAAATTCCTAAGCAGGCGGGCGGGCGCTTGCCAGGGGGCGGGCAGGCGCTTATTTCAACAGAAGGTCTGGCCGCTGGAGAAAGGTAGGCGGGCGGGTGCCTGGTCCAAGCTGGGCGGGCGCTCGGCCTGGTTCTTGGCCGGGAAAACAGAGCTGGGTTCTTCATTTTCAACCCAAAATTCACCCATTTCCTAAATGCCCAAAATCCAATCTTACCACTAGTTCCACAATGAATCACAACAACATCTAGTATGAAAAGGGGACCTAATCAACCTCATAAATAACCCCAAAACCAAGAATCAAACCCAACATTCATATCAAGCACCATTTTTGACCAAAACCCAAAATAAATTCAAAATAAATTCCAAACTCAATCCAACATCAAATGTATCAACTAAAGCATTATATATACATGAAATGAACACTTTAGTATAAAAATGGGGGAAAAGCAACTTACTTGAGATTTCTCAAAGATGACGGATTTCAAATATTTTTGGCTTCCTACGATCCTATCGACGATCTAAACATGTTTCATATTATGAGAAATGAGAAATAATGAGAGGAAGATGATGGAAATGTAGAGAGAAGTGAGAGGAGAAAACTTACCCAATGGAGAGAGAGAGAGAGAAAGAGAGTTGCTGGGAGAGATGGTGAAATAGTGAGGGAGGTGAGGGAGAAGAGAGGGAGTAGGGAGAATTATTTTGAAAACTTACACTTAGACCCCTCCCCTACAACTACCCTTTACAATTAAACTCCCCACTATTAATTAAGACTCAACACTTCTACACAAGCACAAATGGCCCAAATAAAATGCTAGGCAGAAATCATTATAACACATAAAAATGCACATATAAATTATTAATTAAATAATAATTTAAACAATTAAATAAGAAATAATTAAATATTTATTATTAGAAAATAGAGGCGGGTTTTCGGGTCGTGACATTCACTCCCCCTTAAAGAAAATTCGACCCGAATTTTAACGAGACTTACCCGAATTAAAAAGCCACGGATATCTACGGTCCATATCCTCTCCAAGCTCCCAAGTCGATTCCTCAACGTTATGATTCCTCCAAAGAACTCTAACCAACGGAATGCTCTTGTTCCTCAACTCTTGGACTTTGGCATCTAAAATCCGAACCGGTTGTTCCTCGTAAGTCATGTCGGGCTCTATATCCTCCGGTACTCTCGGTAGAACGTGAGATGGATCATGAACATACTTCCGAAGCATGGAAACGTGAAAAACATTATGTAACCGGTCCAAAGAAGCTGGCAACGCAAGACGATATGCTAGAAGTCCCACTTTCCCCAAAATCTCAAACGGTCCAACAAACCTCGGAGCCAATTTACCCTTTTTCCCGAACCTTCGGATACCAACCTTCGGAGACACCTTCAAGAACACAAAATCTCCGGTCTGAAAACTAATATCTCGTCTTCGATGATCGGCATAGCTCTTCAGTCGACTCTGGGCTGTTTTCAATCGATCCCGAATAATTTTAACCTTTTCCACCGAGTCCTGAACCATGTCAACACCCCAAAGTTTTGCTTCCCCAACCTCGTCCCAACAAATAGGAGACCGACATTTCCTCCCATACAAAGCCTCATACGGTGCCATCTGAATACTCGACTGATAACTATTATTGTAGGCGAACTCTGAAAGCGGTAGATGTGTATCCCACGAATCTGGAAAGTCAACTGTGCAAGCCCGTAACATATCCTCGAGAATCTGAATGGTCCTTTCAGACTGACCGTCAGTCTGAGGATGAAACACGGTGCTAAACCTCAAATCAGTACCCAAAGCCTTCTGAAACGCTTGCCAAAATCGGGATGTAAACCTGGGATCTCTGTCTGACACAATACTAACTGGAACACCATGTAATCTGACAATCTCGTGAATATACAAATTCGCAAGTTCCTCCATCGAATAGGAAATGTCAATGGGTAAGAAATGAGAAGATTTAGTCAACCTGTCCACGATCACCCAAACTGCATTGAACCTTCTTCGAGTCCTGGGTAGTCCGGTTACAAAATCCATCGTAATGTGTTCCCACTTCCATTCGGGTATCTCAAGAGGCTGAAGTAAACCTGCGGGCCTCTGATGCTCTGCTTTAACTTGTTGACAGGTCAAACACTTCGATACATAATCTGCAATTTCCCTCTTCATGTTAGTCTACCAAAACCGCTGTTTTAAATCCTGATACATCTTCGTACTCCCGGGATGAATGGTATACCGGGATTTGTGACCCTCATCAAGAACTCGCTGTTTAATCCCACCAATATCCGGCACACACAACCTACCACGGTAAGTCAACACTCCCTCGGAGTCAAGCTGGAAGTCCACATGCTGTCTATCCCGAGCATTATCCATAATCTTTTTTAACTCTGGGTCATCCTTCTGAGTATCCTTTGTTTGTTGAATTAGGGTCGGAGATACCCTAATATTCGCAAAAATCGCCCCACGTCTCGATTCGCGAGGACACCAATCTCGAACATCCTCCCGTAATTTCCATTCACGAACCATCATTGATGCCACATAAGACTTCCGACTAATCTTATCAGCTACAACATTAGCTTTGCCCGGATGGTACGAAATAGTGCAATCATAATCTTTTAAAAGCTCCATCCACCTACGCTGACGGTTGTTCAATTCCTTTTGAGAGAAGAGGTATTTCAAACTCTTGTGATCCGTGAAAATATCGAACTTCGCTCCTTAAAGGTAATGCTTCCACTTATGCAACGCAAAGACTATCGCAGCCAACTCCATATCATGAGTAGGGTAATTCTGTTCACTAGGGCTCAACTTCCTCGAAGAATAAGCAATCACTTTCCCATTCTGCATCAAAACACAACCCAAACCCTCTTTCGAAGCATCACTGAAAATTACTAAATCGTCATTTCCATTTGGTAACGCAAGAATAGGAGCCGTAGTTAATCTCTTCTTCAATTCATCGAAGCTACTTTGACATTTTTCACTCCACACAAACGGTACATCCTTCCGGGTCAACTGAGTCATCGGAGTAGCAATACTCGAAAACCCTTCTATGAATCTTCTGTAATAACCGGCTAGGCCCAGAAAACTTTTGATCTCGGTCACTGACTCGGGTCTCTTCCAATCCACTATGGCTTCTATTTTTGAAGGATCCACAGAAATCCCATCTTTAGAAATAACATGACCCAGAAATGAAACCTTCTCGAGCCAAAATTCTCATTTACTAAACTTCGCAAACAACTGCTCCCTCGCAAGAATGGATAAAACTGTCCTCAAGTGCTGCTCGTGCTCCTCTCGAGATTTAGAGTAAACAAGAATGTCGTCGATGAAAACCACCACAAACGAATCAAGATAAGGATGGAAAACCCGGTTCATCAAATCCATAAACACGGCCGGCGCGTTAGTCAACCCAAACGGCATAACCAAGAATTCATAATGACCATACCGAGTGCGAAAAGCTGTCTCCGGTATATCCTCCGATCGAATCTTCAACTGATGGTACCCACTCCTCAAATCCAGTTTAGAAAACACAACTGAGCCTTGAAGCTGATCAAACAAATCATCAATGTGAGGTAGGGGATACTTGTTCTTCACTGTAACCTGATTCAACTTTCGGTAATCGATACACAATCTCAAAGAACCGTCTTTCTTCCGCACAAACAAAACCGGTGCTCCCCACGGGGAAACACTAGGGCGAATAAACCCACAATCAAGCAACTCTTGCAACTGAACCTTTAGTTCCTTCAACTCTGTGGGAGCCAATCTATACGGTGCTTTTGAAATCGGAGCCGTACCCGGCAAAAGATCTATACAAAATTCTATCTCACGATCGGGAGGCATATTATATTCAGAAGTGAAGACATCGGGAAATTCCCTAACTACCCGAACACTCTCCAAAATAGGGGATTCTTTCCTAGTATCAAGAACACTAGCCAAGTACCCCTCACAACCACGGTGCAATAATCTCCTAGCTTTCACATAAGAAATCATACGAACATTCATACCCAAAGGCATGGCCTCAAAAACAAATTTAGGCACATTGGGAATAGAAAAAGTAACAACTTTCCTATGACAATCAACAGAGGCATGAAACTTGCTCAACCAATCCATACCCAAAATGACATCAAAGTCTTGAACAGGAAGGACTACCAAGTCCGCACACAAGACACGACCACATATAAGCACATCACACGCACGAAAGACTTTATCAGTCACCAAACATTCTCCTATAGGGGTCGACACCTCTAGCACATAAGGTAAAGACTCAAATGCAGCATTTAGCATAGAAGCAAATTGCACAGATATGTAAGAATGAGATGATCATGGATCTACTAACGCTCGGGCGCTCACATTAAACACAGAAACAATACCTCCAATAACAGAAGGATCATCGGTAGCTTGTTGTTGATTCATAGCAAATACCCTTCCTTGGACCTTGGGCTTTCCCGTAGCATCCCTTTTCTGACCTTGTGGAGCCCCAGCTCCTACCCCAGTCGGTTGACCTCTGAATTTCGGGCAATCCTTAGCAAAATGCCCCAACTGCCCACAGTTAATACATTTCCCCTGTTTCTTCCAACACCGGTCCTCTGAATGGCCTTCCTTTTGGCAATAGGAACAAAGTCTCCTATTTTGGTTCCCTTGGTTCCCGGAAGTAGTACCCGGGTTCCTTGGGATTGGTTGCCCTCGGGACTGAAATTGTCCCCCAAAGTTACCTCGGTTATCAGAACGGGTTTGTGGCTTACTCTGCTTGCTAGTGTTAGTCACCTCGACCTTCTTCTTATGGTCCTCTATATCTTGCTCGATCAAGTATGCACGGTCTAGCGCATCCTGGAACGTCACAATCCTTTGGGCTATAAGCTGAGTCCGAATAGAAGTCTTCAAACCCCGGATGAATCTCATAGCTTTCTGCTCCTCAGTCCTCACAAGATAGTCACAGTACCGGGCTAATTCTGTGAACTTAGTCGAGTACTGAGCTATAGACAACAAACCTTGCTCCAAGTTGAGTAGCTCGATCTCCTTTTGGTTCTGGTCCACTACCGGAATGAAATTCTCTTTGAACTTCCGCACAAACAACTCCCATGCATAAACTTTTTGAGTGTCATCCCAACTCGCTTTAACCCCTTTCCACCAATGCTCGGCGGCCCCAACCAATTTATAAGCCGCAAACCGGACTCTATCCTCGTCCGTGCACCCAAACACATCATAAATTTTCTCCATTGACTCGATCCATAGTTTGGCCTTCTTCACATCGGGCTCACCGTCAAACTCTCTTGGTTTTAATTTCAGAAACTGCTCCAACCCGTAACGTGGAGGTGGCACATACTCCTCTCTTGGCCCTTGGTCATGAATAGCCTTCATGGCCGCCTCGAACATGCCTTGGAACATGGCACGGTTCTCTTCCCGAAGATCATTCTGATTCTGAGCCCCACTAGAACCTTCACCTGTTCTTCTTCTAGCCATTGAGAACAATTACCTGCATAAAACATCAACCGTTACTCACTCCGAACACAACTACCCTCCTAGGTCATACTAGTCTACCTAGACTTATACTTAGAGCTAAACCATAGCTCTGATACCAACTGTCGCGGCCCCGACCCCGCGGACCGGGAGCACGCGAGCTGGACGTCGACTTAAACAATAAACTCTAAAGTAACGAAGATAAAAATTTCCTTTTATACCCAAAAGATGATAACACAAGGTTTTGTAAATCAAAGTTTAATAATAACAAAGTACCACTAATATAAGCTCCACAAGCTTATACCCCAAAATATAACATGTACAATTCTTAACAACGTCATTGTTTAGTAACACTATCCCAAAGTTATACATTTAAATAATGCAAACCGAATAACAACCTTCCCCAAAAAGCTATATCCACACTCGACGTCCTGTCTCGTGATCAGCGAGTCTAATCCTTTCCACCTGGCGGGGGGTTAAGGAAAAACAAAGACAAAAGAAAAGGGGGTGAGATAAATCTCAATAAGTCACTAATGCAACTACATGACATGCTATGATGCAACAAGCAATAAACAATAATAAATATCACATAGCACATAGCATTTATCAGTTAACAGATAGCAGCGGAAATAAACAAGTAACAAAGGATATTAGCCAAGGTTTCCCAACTGATATAACCAAATAAAGGTTGCTGCGCAGCTTCAATAATCAACAACCAACATCTTCATAGTAGCATGAAAGCTTGAAGAGAGAATCCCCGGTACCGGAACCAATAACAAAGTAACATGCCACAAAGGGCGGGAGCATGCAACAAAGTCATGCTCCAAAATGCCTAGCTAGAATACTCACAAAAGGAGCTAGCTCATCCCATCCAAGGCCAATCTGGATGAGGAAAGAAGGACCAATGGGCGATGCTATACTGGACTTGGCTTGTGCCATTATAGCATTATCCATTGCCTGACTCGATACACAAATAACCAGCTGGACTTTCAAATAAAAGCTAAGTAATAAATATTAGCTCAATTAAACAACTCATGATTCTGAAGTAGGGAACCAATCCAAATAAATTACCACAAAGGCAAACAATCCAAACAACCCATCAAAGATGGCCAACATTCCCAAACGGTACTTAAATAAATTTCATAACATATTTATTCACAAAGGAATCAATTCCGATTAATAAAGTGTTCCACGATGTTCACTTAGGTTAATTAGAGTAATTAACTTAAACTAGGGAAGCCATTTAATTTAAACAAGCAAAAAGGCAAAATTCCTAAGCAGGCGGGCGGGCGCTTGCCAGGGGGCGGGCAGGCGCTTATTTCAACAGAAGGTCTGGACGCTGGAGAAAGGTAGGCGGGCGGGCGTGTCGCGACCCCGAACCCCGCGGCCCGAGATCGCGAGCTGGACGTCAACTTAAGACCAAAACTCTAAAATATAGAAGTTAAAAATTCCATTTGATTCCAAAAGGTGATGATCCAAAGTTTTACAAATCCAAGTTTAAATCAACAAAGTACATCTAACATAAGCACCACAGCTTATGCCCAAAAGAATAAAATATACAATTCTTAATGACGTCAATAATGCTAAGACTATCCCCAAAAGGTTATACATTTAAATAATGAAAACCGATCCATAACAACCTGCCCCAAAATCTCAAACCTCTCGACGTCCTCCTCGAACCGCGAATCCTAATCCTTTTCCTCCTGGGGGGGGGTTAAGGAAAAACAAAGAGGGAAATAAACGGGGTGAGATAAAATCTCAGTAAGTTAATAATGCAACTACATGACATGCTATTATGCAATGACCAATAGCAATTAACATAAGACAGATAGCAGCGGAATAATAAGTGACATGCTGTCGAACAATAACATCCAATAGTCAATCATATAAATAAACATATAACAACAAATGAGAGGCTCCCTATCGCCAACCGTCCCATACCGGTTGGAAATAACGACCAGCTCATCATGCAACACATAAAGCTGAAATAAACACTCATAAGTGGATACATAGCCAAGGTTTCACCCAACTGAAAGAACCAAATAAAGGTCGCTGCGCAGCTTCAATAATCAACAATCAACATCTTCATAGCAGAATGAAAGCTCGAAGAGAAAACTCCGGTACCGGAACCAATAACCAAATGAAGTGTCACAAGGGACGGGAGACATGCCACAAAGTCATGCTCCAAGTAAAGCTAAAATGCACACAAAGGAGTTAGCTCTTCTCACATCCAAGGCCAATCTGGAGGAGGGTAATAATGGGGCAAAACAATGGTCAACATCACAAAGGACTTGGCTGTGCCATCATAATGTTTCGCATCGCCCAAACACACACAAAATACCAGCTGGACTTTCAAGTAAAGGCTAAGTAATAAAATACTAGCACAATAAACAACCATTGATTCCAAAGTAGGGAATCATACCAATTAATCACCATAAAAGATGCAAACGATTACTCAAGAAGAGTTCAACAACAATAGCACAAGGAGTTTCTCATAAAAGAGTCCAACATCATTGACCATTAAAACATAATGATTCCCAGATAAGGCACGTACCAAATACATCATAAATATGATACCCACAAGTTAATCATAAAGAGCACAACCCAAACGGTCACTCACAAATGGCACAATGACTATTACCAAAATGACCCTAAACATTTACTCATAAAGATATACTAGGACTATGAACTCAACCATCTCATCATACCTGGAATTCCAAAGTAGGAAATCAGAATGAATACTCCTTAAGGTTAATCAAACCGTAAGTACCCAAACGAATCCAAAAGGTTACCCTTATTAGAACATGATCACGACTGGACTAAACCCTACACTTTAGTGTTCCAAAACAACCCTCTATGTACTATAGGATATCACCTAAAACCTAGACCCAGTCTCATTCTAAAATCAATCCGATCAGTAAAATAACTTTCAATTAAAGGGTCTCAAAGTATGAATTCCTCACTTATATCCCAAAATGATCATAACAACTCAATAAAGTCACTCAATTGGATTTACAAAACTTGTTCACAATGGATCGATACAACTCCTCTTAACCTCAAACACCCAATAAAATCCTGAAGTATAAAATTTATAACTTAACTAAACAACCTATACCATATTTTATTACTCGAAGAGAGCTTCAAAACGATAGTTTACACGCCTAAAACGGAGTCCGGACGAAGAAGTTATGGGGGAAACAGTTTTAGAAGAAAATGGAAGAATATATCAGAGTCCCAGCTTGGCACGACCGTGCCTAAGAAAGTGGCACGACCGTGCCAAACATGACGAGAGGAAATTGAATATTGGCACGACCGTGCCAAATAAAGGGGCACGACCGTGCCAGAAGAACAATGCCCAGATTTCTTCCTGGGTTCATACATACCCGAAAATGGCACCCAAACAACCCAAAATTCTTACCATTTCTCAAATACTCAAAATCAAGACTTCCAATAAGCATAACAATGAACCAAAACAACTTATAAACTTGAATAGGACCAAAATAACACATCTAGAAACCCAAATCAAGGTTTAAATCCCAACCTTCATATAATCACCATTTTTAACCAAAAATCCAAATAAATTCCAAACTCAATCAAACTTCAAATATAACAACTAAAGCATTATATAAGCATGATATGAACAATTTAGCATATTAATGGGGAAAAGCAACTTACCCGGATTTTCTCAAAGGTGACGGAACTCAAAATTTCTTGGCTTCCTACGATCCTATCGACGATCTAAACATGATTCATGTTTTAAGAGATGAGAAATAACAAGAGGAAGATGAAGAAAATGAAGAGAGAATTGAGAGGAGAACTTACCCAATTTGAGCTAGAGAGAGAGAGAAATGGGCTGGGAATGAGGGAGAGGTGAGGGAGAAGAGAGGGAGAAGGGGGAATTATTTCCAAAAACTTACACTCAGGCCCCTCCTCTATACTACACACAAATACTTACACTCCCTACTAACTATTAAGACCCAACAATACTACACTAACCCAAATAAAATGCTAGGCATAAATTATTATAACACATACAAAGCACACATAATTCATTAATTAAATAATAATTTAAATGAATAAATGAGCAAACAAATAAATGATAATTATTTATTACTAATAAAATAGAGCCTAGTTTTCGGGTCGTGACATTCACTCCCCATTAAAGAAAATTCGACCCGAATTTTAACGAGACTTACCCGAAAGACTAATTAGCTACGGATACGATAGTTCCGCATTTCTCAAATTCCTCAATTGTCCAATCTAACCCACTAAAAGGTAACATTAAGTAATGCTTACGATAACACCACCTCTCGAACCGAATCATTCCATTATTATCTTCACGGTATTTCCTCTAACTCCCTTTTTAGTTAATAATCTGTGCTCATATACCCAAGGAAATCTACAAATCTCAAATCCTCAATAACTAACCCAAGTTAGTCTTTCACGCATACATTTATTAACCTAATGATACTTAGGTTCAATAGTGCCACCGTCATAATAAACCAATTAGCTAGCAACGTTCCAACTGACCCAATACCAATTCATGATATTCCTTAATTATGCCCAAGTATTGATAATCAACTTCCTTCACATACCCTTGATCCAATTCGGGAAACGCCACCAAGAAGGGATTTAGAACATAGAACCACTATCTAACCAAAATTTCAAAATGCCTTTAACATAAATCGAGAAATTATTACTCTCCCAAAATGTACTTAGTCCTTTCTAACTTAACACGCTTACCACCATTAATGATCATAACTCCTACAACAAACTCATCATCCATAACAAATCGTACACCTCTCCATACTAATCCATTCCGATGCGTTCACGGGGATGTACTAAAAGTAAACAAAAATCTCCTATCCAGAAATCCTCAATTTGAATCCTCAACTCTTATAACCCAACCGATGCCATAAGGACATTGATCTAAATATTAGCACTACAACCTTGTACCATAACAACTCAATTTAACCCAAGCTTCTTCTCAAACACTGGGTACTATTCGGAAGAAAACGAAAATCTTACGAATGATATATACACCCAACAAATTGACCGAAACTAAATACTCGGATTTCAATTAAGAAAAGATAGGTATAACTCTACCCAAAGGAACGGTCTCAAACAGTTTTAGGAAACTAGGAATGGAGAATATAACAATCCCCTACAACAATAGATTAAAGAAATAGTGACATCAAAATCTTGCAATAGCAACATGGCTAATTTAGCAGGTGAGACATAACCATACTTAAGCACATCATAAGCACATAAGACTTCATCAGATACCCTAAACTCCTCCATAGGAGTAGACACCTACAACACATAAGTCAAAGACTCAGAAGAAATAAATGCAACTAAATGCACAGAAACACATAAATGCGATGACCCTAAAATGCACGCGCTCGCTCTCACGACGCAAATAATACCTCCTGAAATTATCCGTTACCTGGTGAGTGCTGATTGATTGCAAATACTCTACCCGAAACCTTGGGCTTCCCCGAAGCATCCCTCTTCTGACCCTGTGGTATTCCACTTCCTGTCCCCGATGACTGAACTCTAAGCCTCGGACAATCTTTAACGAAGTGTCCCAACTGACCACACTTCACACATTTTCCTTGCTTCTTCCAACACTTGTCTTCTGAGTGTCCTTTCCTCTGACAGTAGCTGCAAACTTTCCTATTTCGTGTCCCCTTATTAGAACCTTGATTTCCTACTGTTGGTTGCCCTTGAAGTTGCCTTCTGAATCGAGTTTGCACTCCAGAATTACCTCTGTTATCCGAATGTTGCTGTTGTGACTTACTCTGCCCTCCTTGCTTACCCGGGTTAACCATCTCAGTCTTCCTTTTGTGTTCCCCAATATCCTGCTCAATCAAGTAGGCTCGATCCACCGCATCCTGAAAAGGTTGAATTCTTTGGGCTAAAAGTTGAGTCCTAATAGTTGTCTTCAAACCCCTGATCAATCTCATCGCTTTCTGCTCCTCGGTCCGCACTAGGTAGTCACAACACCTGGCTAATTCTGCGAACTTAGCCGAGTACTGTGCTACTGACATCATGCCTTGCTCCAAGCTGAGGAACTCGATCTCTTTCCGGTTTTGATTTACTAGAGAGATAAAATGATCCTTGAATTTCGTCACGAACCACTCCCAAGGATATGGTACAAGAGTCGCATCCCAACTGGTCTTCAGTGCCTTCCACCAATGTTCCGCAGCCCCCACGAGCTTATAAGCTGCAAACTGAACCCTATCCTCATCAGTGCAACCAAAGACATCGTAGATTTTCTCCATCGATTCTATCCATAGCTTGGCTTTCTTCACATCCGGCTCACCGTCATACTCACTTGGTTTCAACTTTAAGAACTGCTCCAACCCATATCGCGGAGGTGCTACATGTTCCTCTATCGGCCCTTGGTCATGAATTACTTTCACGGCCGCTTCAAACCTGTCCTGAAACATTGCACGGTTTTCTTCCCGTAGACCATTCTGATTCTGAGTCCCACTAGAACTTTCACCCGATCTTCTTCTAGCCATCACAAACAAATACCTGCATAAAATACTCATCGTTACTTACTTCGAACCCATCTACCCTCCTAGGTCATTCTAGTCCACCTATACTTATACATAGAGCTAAACCATAGCTCTGATACCAACTGTCGTGACCCCGAACCCCGCGGCCCGAGATCGTGAGCTGGACGTCGACTTAAGACCAAAACTCTAAAATATAGAAGTTAAAAATTCCATTTGATTCCAAAAGGTGATGATCCAAAGTTTTTCAAATCCAAGTTTAAATCAACAAAGTACATCTAACATAAGCTCCACAGCTTATGCCCAAAAGAATAAAATATACAATTCTTAATGACGTCAATAATGGTAAGACTATCCCCAAAAGGTTATACATTTAAATAATGAAAACCGATCCATAACAACCTGCCCGAAAATCTCAAACCTCTCGACGTCCTCCTCGAACCGCGAATCCTAATCCTTTTCCTCCTGGGGGGGGGGTTAAGGAAAAACAAAGATGGAAATAAACGGGGTGAGATAAAATCTCACTAAGTTACTAATGCAACTACATGACATGCTATTATGCAATGACCAATAGCAATTAATATAAGACAGATAGCAGCGGAATAATAAGTGACATGCTGTCGAACAATAACATCCAATAGTCAATCATATAAATAAACATATAACAACAAATGAGAGGCTCCCTATCGCCAACCGTCCCATACCGGTTGGAAATAACGACCAGCTCATCATGCAACACATAAAGCTGAAATAAACACTCATAAGTGGATACATAGCCAAGGTTTCACCCAACTGAAAGAACCAAATAAAGGTCGCTGTGCAGCTTCAATAATCAACAATCAACATCTTCATAGCAGAATGAAAGCTCGAAGAGAAAACCCCGGTACCGGAACCAATAACCAAATGAAGTGTCACAAGGGACGGGAGACATGCCACAAAGTCATGCTCCAAGTAAAGCTAAAATGAACACAAAGGAGCTAGCTCTTCTCACATCCAAGGCCAATCTGGAGGAGGGTAATAATGGGGCAAAACAATGGTCAACATCACAATGGACTTGGCTGTGCCATCATAATGTTTCGCATCTCCCAAACACACACAAAATACCAGCTAGACTTTCAAGTAAAGGCTAAGTAATAAAATACTAGCACAATAAACAACCATTGATTCCAAAGTAGGGAATCATACCAATTAATCACCATAAAAGATGCAAACGATTACTCAAGAAGAGTTCAACAACAATAGCACAAGGAGTTTCTCATAAAAGAGTCCAACAACATTGACCATTAAAACATAATGATTCCCAGATAAGGCACGTACCAAATACATCATAAATATGATACCCACAAGTTAATCATAAAGAGAACAACCCAAACGGTCACTCGCAAATGGCACAATGACTATTACCAAAATGACCCTAAACATTTACTCATAAAGATATACTAGGACTATGAACTCAACCATCTCATCATACCTGGAATTCCAAAGTAGGAAATCAGAATGAATACACCTTAAGGTTAATCAAACCGTAAGTACCCAAACGAATCCAAAAGGTTACCCTTATTTGAACATGATCACGACTGGACTAAACCCTACACTTTAGTGTTCCAAAACAACCCTCTAGGTACTATAGGATATCACCTAAAACCTAGACCCAGTCTCATTCTAAAATCAACCGATCAGTAAAATAACTTTCAATTAAAGGGTCTCAAAGTATGAAGTCCTCACTTATATCCCAAAATGATCATAACAACTCAATAAAGTCACTCAATTGGATTTACAAAACTTGTTCACAATGGATCGATACAACTCCTCTTAACCTCAAACACCCAATAAAATCCCGAAGTATAAAATTTATAACTTAACTAAACAACCTATACCATCTTGTATTACTTGAAGAGAGCTTCGAAACGATAGTTTACACGCCTAAAACGGAGTCCGGACGAAGAAGTTATGGGGGAAACAGTTTTAGAAGAAAAGGGAAGAATATATCAGAGTCCCAGCCTGGCACGACCGTGCCTAAGAAAGTGGCACGACCGTGCCAAACATGACGAGAGGAAATTGAATATTGGCACGACCGTGCCAAATAAAGGGGCACGACCGTGCCAGAAGAACAATGCCCAGATTTCTTCCTGGGTTCATACATACCCGAAAATGGCACCCAAACAACCCAAAATTCTTACCATTTCTCAAATACTCAAAATCAAGACTTCCAATAAGCATAACAATGAACCAAAACAACTTATAAACTTGAATAGGACCAAAATAACACATCTAGAAACCCAAATCAAGGTTTAAATCCCAACCTTCATATAATCACCATTTTTAACCAAAAATCCAAATAAATTCCAAACTCAATCAAACTTCAAATATAACAACTAAAGCATTATATAAGCATGATATGAACAATTTAGCATATTAATGGGGAAAAGCAACTTACCCGGATTTTCTCAAAGGTGACGGAACTCAAAATTTCTTGGCTTCCTACGATCCTATCGACGATCTAAACATGATTCATGTTTTAAGAGATGAGAAATAACAAGAGGAAGATGAAGAAAATGAAGAGAGAAGTGAGAGGAGAACTTACCCAATTTGAGCTAGAGAGAGAGAGAAATGGGCTGGGAATGAGGGAGAGGTGAGGGAGAAGATAGGGAGAAGGGGGAATTATTTCCAAAAACTTACACTCAGGCCCCTCCTCTACACTACACACAAATACTTACACTCCCTACTAACTATTAAGACCCAACAATACTACACTAACCCAAATAAAATGCTAGGCAAAAATTATTATAACACATACAAAGCACACATAATTCATTAATTAAATAATAATTTAAATGAATAAATGAGCAAACAAATAAATGATAATTATTTATTACTAATAAAATAGAGCCTAGTTTTCGGGTCGTGACAGGGCGCCTGGTCCAACCCGGGCGGGCGCTCGGCCTGGTTCTTGGCCGGGAAAACAGAGCTGGGTTCTTCATTTTCAACCCAAAATTCACCCATTTTCTAAATGCCCAAAATCCAATCTTACCACTAGTTCCACAATGAATCACAACAACATCTAGGATGAAAAGGGGACCTAATCAACATCATAAATAACCCCAAACCAAGAATCAAACCCAACATTCATATCAAGCACCATTTTTGACCAAAACCCAAAATAAATTCAAAATAAATTCCAAAACTCAATCCAACATCAAATGTATCAACTAAAGCATTATATATACATGAAATGAACACTTTAGCATAAAAATGGGGGAAAAGCAACTTACTTGAGATTTCTCAAAGATGACGGATTTCAAATATTTTTGGCTTCCTACGATCCTATCGACGATCTAAACATGTTTCATATTATGAGAAATGAGAAATAATGAGAGGAAGATGATGGAAATGTAGAGAGAAGTGAGAGGAGAAAACTTACCCAATGGAGAGAGAGAGAGAGAGAGAGAGAGAGTTGCTGGGAGAGATGGTGAAAGAGTGAGGGAGGTGAGGGAGAAGAGAAGGAGTAGGGAGAAATTATTGAAAACTTACACTTAGACCCCTCCCCTACAACTACCCTTTACAATTAAACTCCCCACTAACAATTAAAAGACTCAACACTTCTACACTAGCACAAATGGCCCAAATAAAATGCTAGGCATAAATCATTATAACACATAAAAATGCACATATAAATTATTAATTAAATAATAATTTAAACAATTAAATAAGAAATAATTAAATAATTAAATATTTATTATTTGAAAATAGAGGCGGGTTTTCGGGTCGTGACACGTGCGCACCCTTATGCCCTTTGTAAACTCAACCTTCTGATTCTTGGAGGCGCGCGCACCATGTTCTGGGGGGCGTGCACTCCCTCAATTGTTTCAAAATTCAAAACCTTCTGATCAAAGGAGGCGCGCGCACCCTTTCAAGGGAGGCGTGCGCACCCATTCCTTTTCCAGAAATCACACCTTCTGTTGTTGTGAGGCGCGCGCACCATTTTCTTTAGGGCGTGCGCATCCTTTGGGTAGGGCGCGCGCACCCCCTTACCCAGTGTTGTCATTTTATCCAAATTGTCCGGAGTTCATAACTTTCTCATCCGGACTCCGTTTTAATCGTGTAAACTATCGTTTTAAAGCTCTCCTTGAGTCCTTCGAGATGAGTGGGTAGTTTTAGTTTAGTACTTCGAGTTGAATTGAATCCTTTGTGATCGAATGTGTCATGGAAATTGAGTTGTTATTGTTTGAGACTATTGGAACACTTTACTTGTGTGTTGTTGGTTCATTTCATCTTATTGGTGATTACTTGATATTGTTCCCTACTTTGGAATCATTAGTTGTTTATCGTGCTAGTATTTTATTACTTATCCTTTACTTGAAAGTCCAGCTGGTATTTGTGTCGTGTTTGGGCGATGCGAAACATTATGATGGCACAAGCCAAGTCCATTATGATGTTGACCATTGTTTTGCCCCATTATTCCCCCTCCTCCAGATTGGCCTTAGATGTGAGATGAGCTAGTCCCTTTGTGAGCATTTTAGCTATGGGTTTTGGGATTTAACTGTGTGTCATTGTCCCCTTATTATTATTGGTTCCGGTACCGGGGGTTTTCTCTTCAGCTTTCATGCTACTATGAAAATGTTGATTGTTGATTATTGAAGCTGCGCAGCGACCTTTATTTGGTTCTATCAGTTGGGAAACCTTGGCTAATATCCTTTGTTACTTGTTTATTTCCGCTGCTATCTGTTAATTGATAAATGCTATGTGCTAAGTGATATTTATTATTGTTTACTGCTTATTGCATCATAGCATGTCATATAGTTGCATTAGTAACTTAATGAGATTTATCTCACCCCCTTTCTTTTATCTTTGTTTTTTCTTAGCCCCCCCCCCCAAGGAGGAAAGGATTAGACTCGCTGATCACGAGGAGGACGTCGCGAGGGTTGAGCTTTTTGGGCAAGTTGTTATTGGTGGGTTTACATTACATAATTGTGTAACCTTTTTGGGAATAGTTGTACCAAACTTGACGTCATTAGAATTTGTATATTTTATTATTTTGGGTGTAAGCTTATGGGGCTTACAATAGTTTATATTTTGTTGTTCAAGTTGGATTTCAAAACTTTGTGTTATCATCTTTTGGTATAAAAGGAAATTTTTATCTTCATTATTTTAGAGTTTATTGTTTAAGTCGACGTCCAGCTCGCGTACTCCAGACCCGCGGGGTTGGGGTCGCCACAGTTGGTATTAGAGCTATGGTTTAGCTCTAAGTATAAATCTAGGTGGACTAGTATGATCTAGGAGGGTAGTTGTGTTCGGAATGAGTAACGGTTGATGTTTTATGCAGGTAATTGTTTATAATGGCTAGAAGAAGAACGGGTGAAGGTTCTAGTAGGGCTCAGAATCAGAATGATCTTCGGGAAGAGAACCGTGCTATGTTCCAAGGCATGTTTGAGGCGGCCATGAAGGAAATTCATGACCAAAGGCCAAGAGAGGAGCATGTGGCACCTCCGCGTTACGGGTTGGAGCAATTTCTGAAATTAAAACCAAGAGAGTTTGATAGTGAGCCCGATGTGAAGAAGGCCGAACTATGGATTGAGTCTATGGAGAAAATTTATGATGTGTTTAGGTGCACGGATGAGGATAGGGTCCGGTTTGCGGCTTATAAATTGGTTGGGGCCGCGGAACACTGTTGGAAGACACTCAAAGCTAGTTGGGATGCCACTCTTGTCCCTTATTCTTGGGAGTTGTTCGTGCGGAAGTTCAAGGAGCATTTCATCCCTCTAGTTGACCAGAACCGTAAGGAGATCGAGTTTCTAAGCTTGGAGTAAGGCTTGTCGTCGGTAGCGCAGTACTCGGCTAAGTTCACAGAATTAGCCCGGTATTGTGACTATCTTGTGAGGACCGAAGAACAGAAAGCTATGAGATTCATCCGTGGTTTGAAGACTTCCATCCGGACTCAACTTATAGCACAAAGGATTCAAACTTATCAGGATGCGGTGGATCGAGCCTACTTGATCGAGCAAGATATAGGGGAGCATAAGAAGAGGTCGAGGTGACTAACACTAGCAAGCAGGGAGGGCAGAGCAAGCCACAATCCCGTTTAGATAACCGAGGTAATTTTGGGGGACAATCTCAGTCCCGAGGGCAATCAATCCCAAGGAACCCGGGCACTACTTTCGGGAACCAAAGGAACCAAATTAGGAGACTTTGTTCCTATTGCCAAAAGGAAGGTCATTCAGAGGACCGGTGTTGGAAGAAACAGGGCAAGTGTACCAATTGTCGTCAAATGGCGCATTTTTCAAGGGATTGTACTAGAGGCAGGGGTCAACCGACTGGGGTAGGAGCTGGTGCTCCACAGGGTCAGAAAAGGGATGCTACGGGAAAGTCCAAGGTCCAAGGAAAAGTGTTTGCAATGAATCAGCATCAGGCAGATGATCCCTCAGTGATTGGAGGTATTGTTTCTATATCTAGTGTGAGCGCACGTACGTTAGTAGATCCAGGATCATCTCATTCTTACATTTCTGTGCAATTTTGCTTCTTTGCTAAATGCTGCATCTGAGTCTTTGCCCTATGTGTTAGAGGTGTCAACTCCTACGGGAGAGTGTTTGGTGACTGTGAATACCCCTTTCCGATGAAGCGACGCATGGGAAGTATCTTGTGATTATTTTTATTTACAAAGGGAATATTCTTAACGACATTAAAATTATGAGAGTCGCCACGCCGTTTTAATTAAAGCCAAAACATTGAAAAAAGCATTTTTAGTGGGTTCGGGGGTCAAATTACAACAAGAGAAGAATATTGAACGTTATCACTCCTATTGCCCGAATTGATCGGTCTTTCTATCATGATGAATGTGTTAGTAGTGTGTTAGTGATTTATACCGAATCCGAAGATTGCCTACGTTCCTCTCAATGTGAGAAGCTCAGGTCAGCGTAGTTCGCAGAGAAATAGAATAGGCAGAAGGATCGGGATCATGCATAATAAGGGGGGAATTACCTAAAGATTAGGGTTTAGAAGTAGTTCCTAGATCATCCTCGGGTTGATGAACCCTCGATCATCATCGGCTATGAAATAACATGTAATTATGAAGATCACAACCCTAAATATAGCATAAATAAGGTTTTAATCTATGAACACGAAGAACATGCGAAGAACATATTATGAACATATGAATGAACATGCAAAGCATATGAAGAAGCTATGAATAAACATGTAAGAACATGAATATAAAAGATCTACATTAAAAATGATGCAAGAAAACGAAGAAAAAGTTAGAAAACTTACCCATGTTGGCAAGAAATAAACCTTTATCTCCTTGAGTGTTTGAATGCTTAATTAGGGAGCAAAATAGTGTTTAAGAACTCCAAAATTCGTACTTAGAGCTCTCAAAATCGGACCCCCAAACCAATGGAATGGAATGGTTTATATAGTAGACTGATGGGAAGATCTGATGGTCTAGATCATCCGGCGCAAAGGTGGCCGCCTGGCCATGACTGAAGCCGGCGACAAGAGTGGCCGCGTGGCCAAGATCAACACGCAGCAAGGTTGGCCGCGTGGCCAATTCTGTAGGCTGACTTGATTCTTAAGCTAGGGTTTCTACATGGTTTTAAGGAAACCATTTGTTACCTATTTTGATAGATTTTGTCATAAATGAGATATTTTGGGAATCCGGGACAAGTCTTTGCAAGGTTTCTAATTCCTATAAAGTCCTTGTATTTTTGGGAAATTCCTAATAAACTCATTTTCAGGTCGGGTACTAACAGTAGCCCCTCGGCGACGCTTCTTGCAAGGCAATATGGGGTCGACGATAAAAGAAGGATCCGTCTGAAACATGAGTTTCAAAACAGATGAAAGGTAAGGGAACGGCTGAACCTTGACAGGCGACCTACGTATCCGCGGGGGAATTAAGCCAAACGTAGTTCAAATCTGATGGGGAAATTAGGAAGGACTGTCCTCTGATGGGGAACAACGTCTTCTGCTGGGGAAAATGCACCTGCTGGGGATGAGATATGACCATGTCGGTCGGGTGGCTGGACCTTTTCAGGTTTCCTACGTATCCTCCTAGGAATCAAGCCGGTCGTAGTTCAGAGACATTGGGGAAAGACGAGACATCGAACTTCTACTGTGGATAATAAACCTACGGATACTATCTTGTATGAAGAACGAACGTTCGTAAGCAATGACGCTGTTTGGGAAAAATAAAGACTACGTTGTCTAAACAATCCCAAGATGGAATGGTAAACGCAATCAGGATCTCCAGGGCTTCTGCCGATTGCGCTAAAGTAATAGATGTTGGATCTCTCGCGAACAGAAACGCCGAGGCTTCTTCCAACCACGATTGATCTGGGATGCGTATGTCATAGAGGCGCCGAAGTCTCTATGACCATATGAATCCTAATAATAGATGCTGGATCTCTCGCAAACAGAAATGCCGAGGCTTCTGCCAACCACGATCGATCAAGGATACGTATGTCATAGAGGCGCCGAAGTCTCTGTAATCATACAAATCCTAAAAATAGATTCTGGATCTCTCGCAAACAGAAACGCCGAGGCTTCTGCCAATCACGATCGATCAAGGATACGTATGTCATAGAGGCGCCGAAGTCTCTACAACCATATGAGTCCCAAGCAAATATTCGGTGAATAATGAAAATTTTAAGGGGTTTTTCATACCCAAAGGTAACGAATATCAGTCAGAATAGTGCTAAGGGCATTTAAAAATGAATTAAGGGGAAAAGATCAGGGGCAAAAATGGAATTTTATCTGAAGGGACAAGGTTGGCCGCGTGGCCAAACACACTGAATTGCAATAGCGCCGAGTGGTCAGATCTCCTTCACGCGGATCGCTGATCTGACGGCTGGGATTGCTAGCGCATAAGTGGCCGCGTGGCCAAAGTCACCGTCGGGCTGACTCCTTGGTCACATCACCAGAAACCCTCCCTCTTCTCCTTCTTTCTTCTTTCTTCTTCTTCCTTCCTCCATTGTTGACGAGTTAGAGAGAGAAAGTTGAGTTTTTAGAGAGAGAAAGCTCAGATTTTGATAATTTTGAAGACTTCATTTCACATATTTCTTGAAGCTATGGCAGATTGGATCAATGAGGCATTATTTAGGGATTTTCTGGGCCAAGGTGGGTATATGCTTCCACAACAAGAGCAACAAGGAGAGGGGCACGGTGATGCTCAGGGCGAGGGAAATGTAGGGGCTGACCCAGGAGCGGGCTTTGAAGCGGCGCCCTTGATTCCACGGGGCGGTTTGAGACCACGAGCCGCGACTCGGAATTATCGCGATAATCTGCTGCGGTCTACGTTCGACCAAGATTACGATTTTTACATCGACTCTGAGCGCCATTGGTCGATGGGGCTTCCGGAGACGCGAGAGGTAAATTTCGAATTTTCACTCCTCTCCTTCTCGCACATTTGTATGTTTTATGCACATAATATGAAATGCTAGAATAATGGAATGCTAGAATTTAAATTGCTAGAATTGTAGATTGCTAGAATGGTAACGTACCTGTGCTGTGTTTACCTGCAGAGGATCAAGGCTCGTGGGTCCACAGTGACTGTGGGCAAACTGTGGGCGTCTCTGCCGGAGGGACCAGGCGGTTTGCGTGCTCGGATCAAGGCTATGGGGTTCGGCCCATTCTTTGACAGTGTCCGTATGGCTGGGGCACCCTGAAGGTGGCAGCGGTGATAGAGGTGTGCCGGGAGTTCTGGTGGGATACCACCCATACCTTCCACTTCAGTTGGGGAGAGATTACCATCACGCCGACGGATTTCGCGGCCATCACAGGGTTGAGGTTTACTGGTACCCCTTTGCCTTTTGATGAGAGCTTGGCGGAGCGGCGGGACTATAGACAGGCTCTGCTGGAAGTCGACACCGACCTGGGAGGAGGTGTCAAGAGTTATGGAGTGGAGGCTAGGAAGGTGAATCGCTTGGTGGAGGTGGCTATTGAAGCCTTTGGTAGGGGGGAGTATGATTTGGATTGTTTGGTCCGGCTGTTCTTATGGTACAGCTTTTCGGAGATCTTGTTTCCGAGTGGGGCTACTGTCTGCCGGTACTCACTGCTAGGGGCTTTGGTGGACTTGGACCTAGTCGGTGGGATTTCTTGGGGTGGAGCCGGTTTGGCTGAGATTTACCGGGCTTTGGAACATTGCTCGAGGGCTAGCTCGTCGGCATTTGACGGGTTTCAGTTTGCCTTTGAGGTATGCTCTTGACTGCCCTTCTTTTTCACATTGTTGAGATTTCTGCTCTATCCTTTGGTCTGAAATATCTCTTTCATTGCATGCACATGCTTGGGTGTACGAGATATTTGGTGTCTCCCCTTTTCAGTTGGTGATGAGCGCCAACAAGGTTGTTTCCATCATGTCGTACTGGTGAAAGGGCAACAGGGCTCCTCCTTGCAGAAACCAGGATAGGAAGACGGTGGATGCTGCTAATCTGAGGAGGGTGTTCGCGATGTCTGAGCCCATCGGGGTTAGATTTTACCCATGGAGTCCGTCCAATGAGGCTTCGGTGGGTCCCTATGTAGTGGAGTTGACCGCTTCTAGGGTTCTGCTTGTGGGTCTCACCGGGGATGCCATGTATCTCGGAGAGAGGGTGGTTCGTCAGCACAGGGCTGGTGCATTACCGTGGGCTCCTTATGACCCTCCTCGGGATATGATCCGTCCCGCGAGGTTGGCGACTTTCTTGGCTCCTACTCCGGCCGAGCATTACAGAGGGAGTGATGACTATGCCGGCTACGTGCGGACACGGCTGATCAGCCCTCAGGTTCGGGCTAGGATGTTACAGGGAGATGGATCGAGCTTGGCCCGTTATGTAGGTAGGAGTAGACCTTTGGTTGACATGCCCCTTCGCTCGAGTAGCGTGAGAGTGATGAGGGGCGGTCGGGAGGTGGAGCTTAGCTTGGAGCCGACTGATGCAGATCTTGTTGAGGAGACATTCATTCCTCCGCCCGACGCTGGGGTACGGCTTTGTGCTTTATATTAGTCATGTTTGCACACACCTATTTCTTTCTGCATTGTAATCATTTGCCTTGGCTTCCCTTTCAGGTGACTCAGGAGGCATATATCCGTTCAGTTCGGCGGGAGAAGGTGTTGATGCGCTTACTGAGGGAGGCGTACCATTCATGTACTTGTCAGAGGGACGACGTTGCGTCACCCCAGCGTCGTGAGCGGTCTCCGAACGGTGCGGGCTCTTCTCACACTGGTGGTCGAGCGGTCCGGGGACGGAGTTTGGGTGCTGGTAGCTCTCGAGCTTTAGCGCGGCGTGGAGACACCACGGAGGAGGATTCTGATTAGGCGGGGCCTATCTTTCCATCTTTATTTCCTACACTATTAGCTAATAGAGAGCAGAGGAATATGTATGTATAGAACAGATGTACAAAATGCATGTATGTATATTATGTTTCCAAAATGCAATTTTATTGTGGGAGCCTACTTGTGCAAACTAGTTATTTTACAAATGTTCTTAATTTTATACAATGCATGAGCCATGGGACGGGGCAGGTACGTAGTTGCATGGATCCGTTACGGAGTGGGAGGAAACAAACTGGATTTCTGCATGGAGCGATGTTGGCCGCATGGCCATGGCGAGGCCCGGAGCAATGTTGGCCGCATGGCCATGGCAAGACCCGGAGCAATGTTGGCCGCGTGGCCTAGGACGAAGTTGGCCGCCTGGCCAAGGACAACTTCGGCCGCGTGGCCAAGAGCATATGTGGCCGCGTGGCCAAGTCCTGCGCCGCCTCTGGTTTTCCTTTTCCTGGCAAGAATCAGAAGTTGTGTAGTATTTAATGGGAGTTTGTGTCCTATTCAACTTCGTACCAGCAGCTCTTTTGATCAATTTCGAGTTCCAATCATCAACTTGCTCTCCTTTTGCCATGGATCATAATGCAAGGCTTTCTAGACTTGAAAAAGGAGCTTTCATAACATCTTTGGAGAAGTGGGTTGCCAAGATATCCGGTCCTTGTCGTAGGAAGTTTGAGAAGCGCTATGGGATCAAGTGTCTTTGGTCATTTTTGCACATGAACTCCAACACTAACCTCTTGCAAGCTTGCGGGAAGTTTTGGAACAACACTCTTCATGTTTTCTACTTTTCTTTTAATGAGATGGTACCCACTTATGAAGACATCAAGGCGCTTTGCAGTTGTGAAGGGAAAGGTACACTTGCCTTGCCCTTTGATTTTATTTCTTTGCATGACAAGTTGATAGCCTTTGGTGTGCCCGCAGATGACATTGGTAAGTATGCTAGAGGTGGTTACGTCGACCTTTCTTGGATGCCACGGCACTTTATGCATGCGGATGTGACCTCGGACCGTTCTTTGGACCATCTTGCCTTGTGTTTATTTGCTTCTATTCTTTTCCCTTCCGAAGTCGGATGTGCTAGTGAGGGATGTTTGACCATGGTGAATGCGGCTCGTTCGGGACATGACATTGTACCGGCCATCCTTGGGGAGCTCATTTGTGGGATTCCTCATCTTGCAGTTTATGGCGGGATGCCGTGCGGCAGTGATAGAATTTTGACTATGTGGTTGCAAGAAAGGCTCCGAGTGAACAAGCCAGTGGTTTCTTCGGTGGTGGCCCCATGGATGCACCGTATTAGAGGTATGGAGGAGAGGTTCGAGGGCATGACTCTCAAGGGTTGGGAAAGGTACTTGGCGGAGATGGTGACCGATGATATCAAGTGGGTGGTGCCCCATTGGCACATTAATTCTGTGAGGGAGAAACAAGTGGGACTGCACATGATTAAAGTTCCGTCATTTTCTGGGACCACTTTTTACTACCCCGCCAGAGTACTCCGTCAATATGGTCTAGTCCAAACCATCCCCGAGGGTTGGGATGAGGAGAGGACCCGTTTTCCTTTCGGCATACTTCATTTGGATGATAGCGCTTCGTTTCTCCTTTCTCAAATGTGGGGCGAGGCTGGTTTTGGCCATAGGACTCTCATCACACGCTCCAACAACACCTACCTATCACGAGAGTATTTGGATTGGTTTATGGAGAGACTTGGGCAAACGGAGCAGACTCTAGAGACCCTAAGGGGCACTATTTTGGCATCCTGTGCTCCTAGTTGTTCATTGAGGATGAAGGAGGCGATGGCCTATGAGAGGAAGAGGAGCCAGAGCATGGCTAATGGAGATGGAGCGGGGACTTCAAGGAAGAGAAAGGATGGGGAGACTCCTAGTGTCAAAGCTAAAGGGGTTAGTGAATTTGAGAGGAGGTTTTGCGAGAACCCTAACAAGAAAAAGATTCGCCGTGGTCAAAGCAAGAGGAAAGAGACCGAAGGCACGAGTGGCACTAAGGAGTAATTCCGAGGATCCTTCCATAGTCGTTGCAAACACATTGGTTTAATTTAGTTTACTTTTGTTTTAGTTTCAATTTCAGAATAGGTTATTTATTCAAAAAGTATGTCAAGCTTAGACTCATCAAATAAGTGTTAACACGCAATGAGTATGGAAATAAAAGTTTTTGCTTTCAGAAAATACAACTTCTATCTTTATTGCTTTGACAAGATTTGGATGCTTATTTGTTTTTTAGACCGCACCTTTTGAAAGGCTGCCTACGTTCCCCTTTTACAAATAGGACTAAGGGGCTCAGGTCACCGTAGTTCACTCCAGTCGGACTACAATGATTTTAGAGAAAGGGAAGATAGAAGGGGGAATGCTCTAACTTTTGCCTGGACCGCCCTTGCGGGTTTTTGATCTAGCGAGCTTTGTACGCACCCTTATTTTGTATAGACCGCCCTTTACGGGTTTTCAGTCTATCGGGCTTCTTTTTGCGTAGTAAACTATTTTTTTTTTTTGAGAGGGGGAGTCTAGTCATAGTAGCGTCTGAGCTTGCTGAGATTGACTGGTTCCTTGAACGGGTTGCCATCCAAATCTGCCATTCTGACCGCTCCTCTGGAGAAAATCCTCTGCACTACAAACGGACCTACCCAAGTGGGGGCCCACTTTCAAAGGGGGTTGAACTTGTTGGGCAGGCGTGGTTTGAGCACCAAGTCTCCTTCCTTTATGTCAAAAGGCTTGACTTTTTTATTGAAGGCTTTCGTCGTTCTCCTTTGATAGGCCCGGATGTGCTCCATAGCCTTCAATCTGCGTTCATCGAGCGTTGCCAACTGATCATAGCGACTACGAAGCCATTCTACCTCATTCACTTGGTTCTCGAGCAATATCCTCAAAAATGGCACCTCCAATTCAATAGGGAGTACCGCCTCCATGCCGTATGTCAAAGCATAAGGGGTCTCTCCAGTAGCGGTGCGGACTGACGATCTGTACCCCCAGAGTGCTAATGGTAACTTCTCGGGCCAATCCCGTCCCTGCAAAGCCATTTTGCGAATTATCTGCTCTATCGTCTTGTTGGCCGCTTCAACCGCGCCGTTAGTCTGTGGATAGTACGGGGAAGATTTCTTTCGTTCGATCTTGAATTCTACGAGCAAGCGAGCAGACTCGGCTTTGAAATGACTGCCATTATCTGATATAATGAGGTTAGGGACCCCATACCGACACATAATGTTCTCTTTGATAAACTGCGCCACTTTCTTGGAATTCAGCACCTTGTAAGACTGAGCTTTGACCCACTTTGTGAAGTAGTCGACCGCGATGAGGACGAATTCATGACCATTACTACCGACCGGCGAGATCTTCCCAATGATGTCTATACCCCACGTGGCGAATGGCCAAGGCGTGGTGGAACTATACAATTCGTGTGGGGGGATGTGGTTGAGGTTGGAGCATACTTGGCACTTGTGACACCGTCGAACTCATTGAATACAGTCTGTCTCCATGGTAATCCAATAATAGCCCAGCCGAGTGATATTCTGTCTAAGCATCCTTGCATTCATGTGGGGTCCGCACAACCCGTTGTGTACTTCTTCCATTATTGTTTCAGCTCTCTTGTTGTCGACACATAAGAGCAACAAACCGTCGTAATGCCTTTTGTACAAAGTATCGTCTAACAGCACAAACTGCCCCGCCAACCTTTTGAGTGCTTGCAGACTCTTGGCCTTCACATCTCCGTCAAAGGACATCTCTCCGTGCTTAAGGAACTTGTAGATTTGGGCGTACCATTGATCTCCGTTTACCTCTGCATCGATCTGGATTTCACAGCAATAGGCGGGGTTCTCTCTCCGTCCAACCCTGAATGGTTTCACGGACCTTCCTTCTGGAATTTCAACTAAGGAGGCCAATGTAGCTAGAGCATCCGCGAACCTATTTCTGTCTCGCGGCAGGAAATGGAAGGTAACCTCTTTGAACTGTGCTATCAACTCGTCCATGTAGCCTTGGTACCGTTGCAGGCAAGGATCAATAGTTTTCCATTTCTTCGCCGTTTGGTTAATAATCAAAGCAGAGTCTCCGTACACTTCTAACTCTTTCACGTTGCGTTCTAGGGCGGCTTCCAATCCGACTATACACGCCTCATACTCGGCGGCGTTGTTGGTTGCTGAAAAGTTTAGCTTGATGGCTATGGGAGTGTGCTCATCTTTGGGATCAATAAGTCGGAGTCCGACTCCATTCCCTCGTTTGTTTGCAGCTCCGTCAAAGAATAATTTCCACCTTTCTGCGACCTCAATTGCGAAAATGCCATCGTCTGGGAACTCGGGGTCGGGTCCTCTTGTCTCGGTGCTCGGAGAGTCTGCGAGCTGATCGGCCATTGCCCTCCCATTGATTGCCTTCCTCGGTACATAAGTAATGTCGAACTCTCCCAAGAATACTGACCATTTAGCGAGTCTCATAGAAAGGGAGGGTTTATCGAACAGGTATTTGATAGGATCCATTTTGAGACTAGTAAGATCGGATGGGATACCATGTAGTGCTTGAGCTTCGTCACCACCCATACTAGGCCTACGCAGGTCTTTTCGAGCGCGGAGTAATTGAGCTCGCTACCTTGTAACTTTCGACTGACAAAGTACACTGCATTCTCAATCCGGGAATCTTTGGCTTCTTGCGCTAACATTGCTCCTACGGCGGTGTCTGTCACAGTTAAGTATAGTAGCAATGGCTTCTCCTTATGCGGCGGGTGCAGGATTGGGGTATTCACCAAATACTTTTTGATCCTTTCGAAGGCTATCTGGCAGTCATAATCCCACTCCACACTGGCTGTTTTCTTCATTAACTTGAAAATTGGTTCGCAGATGGTGGTCAGCTGATTGATAAACCGACTGATGTACTGCAGGCGTCCCATGAATCCTTTTATCTCCGTCTCGGTACGGGGCGGCTTCATCTCCAGGATGGCTTGAATCTTCCTTGGGTCGGCTTCGATCCCATTCTCGGTGACCATGTAACCCAATACTTTCCCTCTACGAACTCCAAAGGTGCATTTTGCCGGGTTCAAACGCATGGCGTGCTCTCTCAACCTGCTGAAGAATTTTCTGAGATCCATCAAATGTTGGTCCCCAGACCCCTTTGAATGTATAATCATGTCATCCACGTACACCTCAATCTCCTTGTGGATCATATCGTGGAATAAAGTCGTAACTGCCCGTTGGTAGGTAGCCCCAGCGTTCCTTAGCCCAAATGGCATGACAGTATAGCAAAAAGTCCCCCATGGGGTGGTGAAAGCTATTTTCTCTTGGTCCTCCTCGGCCATCTTGATTTGGTTATAGCCGGCAAACCCATCCACAAACGACTTGACCTCATAATGGGCGGTCGCATCCACCAACATGTCGATATTTGGCAAGGGGAAGTCGTCCTTCGGCGTAGCTTTGTTGAGATCCCAAAAATCCACACATACTCTGACTTTACCGTTGGATTTCTTGACAGTCACCAGATTTGATAACCAAGTTGGATACTCGATCACCCTGATGAAACCCACACGGAGTAGCTTCTCAATTTCTTCCTTCACTTGCAAAGACCATTCCGGCTTAATACGGTGCAGCTTCTGTTTGACTGGCTTAGCGTCTGGTGCTGTCGGGACTCTGTGCTCTACGATTGAGTTGTCGATCCCCGACATGTCTTTATAAGACCATGTGAACACATCCACATATTCTCTGAGTAGCTCAATCAGTGCTTCCCTTTCGGCTCCGCTGAAGAAGCTTCCAATCTGCGTTTCCTTAGGCTCGGCTTCGGTCCCCAAATTCACGCATGTGAACACCTCATCGGCAGCTTGGGCTCGAGATTCTTTTTGATTAATAACCTCTTCTGAGATTTCTTTAATGTATTCATCGTTTAATTGGTCTGTGTCTGCCTCTTCTAATGAATCATTATTAACTAAGTGTATATCATTAGTTTGATTATTAGCCAATTTATCAGTTAAAAGAGTGACTATGGAGGGATACTCGGAAAGGTCGAGGGTTTCATTCATGACGTAAGGTCGTCAGACTTAGAGGAAGACTCAAATTCAAAATGTAAAACACTAGACTCTGGGGACGGGGATTTTGGGTGAGTGACAGGAGATGCTGCAGGAGTGGCGACAGGAGAAGGAGTAAGCCCCAGTGTTCCCACCATAAATTCTGGAGTAGCTATAGGTCCCCCAATGATGCACCAATTCTTGAGCTTGTCCCCCATGGGTACCACCAATGTCCTTGGGTCCACCTTATCTTCAGAATCGTCTCCGATGACGGCAACCATGTCTTCGTGCAGCCCCAGATTACCCAGATGTTGAAGCAGATATTGGCCGTCCCACGTCTCAGTCAAACTTGGAGTTTCTGCGGCTTCTATTGCTGGCTTGTCAAGGGTTGCGGCTTCAAGTTGATCTGCCAAGTCATCTGCCACCTTGGTGGAGTACTCATGACTGATGGTTCTAACTCTGCCCGTGGCTTTGTCATATTCCATGTAAGTCAGCTTCATGTTGGACCGATCGAATTCCACATCTCTGAAAATCTCGAACCCTTTCTGCAACTTCCCGGTGTGGTCAATCCATGGCTCATCGAACTCAAAACACGAAAACTCCTCGCCTTCCCTGACAAAGTAGCTATTCAGGGACAGGCGGTTTTCAGGCTTTTTGTAGGGAAGCTTCATCTTTTTAAGCAATTCTATCCTTTGTTGCTCCATATTGTCTTCAGGAGTAAGGGTGTATCCTAGACCGAACAACCCTCGATGATTAACCTCTTCAACCAATTCTGTGGGGCCTTGCAAGTTCTTACCTAGCCCCAGCCCCGGTATAAAACCCATGTTACGCAGTATCTTGACAACAGGTGCCACTTTGTCCGTTGTTTTGGTGAGGTCGATGGTGCAGATCTGTGCTTGAGCGACTATTTCGAAGCCATTGAAGAGTCGGCTCTCTTCCCCATGCTGAATCTGTAAGACAGGAACGCCCTTGGTGTCCGTCCCTTGGGCAGTTACGAGATCACTGTAGATGATGGTCACTTCATTACCAGATTGAAACTTCACACACTGGTGCAGGGAAGATGGGACAGCGCCCGACTGATGTAACCACGGCCGGCCAAGGAGGAGTGAGAAGGTCGCGGGGATGTCTATGACGTGGAAGTCGGTTGGTAGGATCTTTGTTCCGATGGTAATGGGTAAGGTGGCTTCGCCTATCACGGCGCGGCATGTAGAGTCATAAGCTTTGATGGTTTGCTTGGATGGGCGTAAATCAACACCATGAACGCCAACCACATCCATCATCCTTGAAGGCAGGATATTAATAGCAGAACCATTGTCAATGAATACACAGGGAATCTTCTTTCCATTTACTTCGACAGTGATGTATAAAGGCTCATTATGATCAACTCCGAACACTGGCTTGTCTAGCTCCGAGAAAGTGATGATGTTTCCATAGTGGATATTACCAATCATGTGGGTGACGTCCTCCGGGGTAATAGTGGATGGTACCATGGTGGCGGCGAGGTTTTGCTCGAGCATGAGGCGATGGGCTAGGGAGGAGGTGATTAGGGACCATAGTGAAATATGGGCTTGGGTTTGTTTGAGTTGAGTGAGGATAGGGTCTTCTTTGTCTAGGTCGGCTTGCTTGGGTTCCTTCCCAAAGACTTTCTTTGCGCCCTTCGGGTCGGATTGGTACACTTGACCGGATCTTGTAAGGAGACAAACTTCTGCACGTAGCTCCTCCAAAGACAATGGCGAGTCATGACAAGGGGGCGAAACTTCGGTCTTTTCGGCCTCCTCGAAGATTTCGGCCCAAGAAAGAGGTTGAGAGGGCTTGGGACTCTCTTCCTCTAGAGATTCGACTTCACTCACTAATTCTTCTAAAGACAACAAGTAGCAAGAAGATTCTTTATTATTAGTCATTGGAATACAACCCATCTCATCACAGTCCGCCACAACAGGCTTGGCCGGATCAGTGATCTCACTAAGTTCTACCATGAGTACATTGCTAGCTACATAATCTCTAGGGTCTTCGACTACTCCCTTGTGGATGAGCTCTTGCACGGCTTTCTTGAGTTCAAAACATTCTTCGGTAGTGTGACCGGTGCACTTGTGGTAGTGGCAAAACTTTGATAAATCGCAACCAAGAAGGGGAAGGTGTCCTTCTAACTGTTCGAGCATTTCGAACCTCACCAATGCCATGAAGATATCCACCATCGTGAGCCCTATCTTGTCAAAGGCATCCATGAGCTCTAGGATACTGATCTCGCATGTTTGCACCATATTCACCCCACCCCCTTTGTTAGGAAGAGGGTTATTCACCACATTAGGACCCTTCGGCTTCTCAATCTTCTTGTCATTGATCAACCCTTGTACTACGCGCTTCAATTGAATACAACCATCCATTGTGTGCCCGATGTGCTTGTGATACTTGCAGAACTTGGAGGCGTCCAAATCAGTTCTTGGGTAGGCGGGTTGGTAATTCTTCAAAGGCTTGATAAGACCTCTCTTGACTAACACGTCAAAGACTTTCCCCATAGGCATTCCAAAATCGTCAAAGTGTTCCCTCTCTCTGTGGCGGAGCCCCATTCCTTGTTACGGCTTGGACATCTAGCGGGACCTCTTTCTGGACCATATTTACTTGGCCGACGGACTCCTTTCCACCCCTAGGAGGCGCATGCCCAGTAGGAGCCTTGAGCAGAAGGAGTTGTTGTTGTTGGTCTTTGGACTTTCTTTTGGCGGCACAATCCCAGTGAACCCTGCTTCGTACCTTACTCCGGCGTCAACCATTTCCCGCAAATCAGGGAAGTAACCATTACCTATAGCTGCTTTCATCTCCGGTAGCAAGCACTTGTAGAAAATCTGCTTCTGTTCCTTTGCTTTTGGTGGGTATTGGACCTCGCACAACCGATGGTTCCACCTCTTGTAAAAATCATAAATAGCCTCGCCGGGCTTTTGCATAGTGTTCTCAAGATCCGTTCGATTCACATGCCAATCCAAGTTAGCTTGATACTTCTCACAGAAAATGGCACTGATTTGATCCCACGTTTGCCTCTCGCTTGGTTCTAGCCCCAAGAACCAACGCAGAGCTATACCATCCAAAGTACTATGGAATACGCGAGCCATTTGTTCGTTGGTGCAGTCACCAGCCCTCATGGCCAACACATAACTATCCAAATGAGTCTTAGGACACGAGTCACCATGAAACATTGCCACTTTAGGCATCTTGAAATCCTTGGGGAGAGCCCCCACTTGGCTAGGGTTGATTGTCTTGGTAGTCGGTGCACTTTGCTTATCCACGGTCTCGATCAACTTTCGTATTTGCTCTTGCATGGCCGTAACCACAGGGTGATTGGAGATGTCGGGTATAGATTCTGACAGAATGACGGGAGGAGTAGTGGAAGTAGTAGCAGCGGCCATCCCAATACTCAGAGGCAACGAGGGTGCGGGTAGTTTGCTAGCAGAGAGGTAGCCACCAAGCAGTTCAGGGGAAGGTTCATAGACAGCCTTGTTCTTGCTCATGGTAGTGAAACCTTGTTGGGTGTAGAGAGAAGGAGGTGGAACATTGCGGTAGCTTGGGAATGGGAAGGCAGTAGCATTGGTGTTGGGGGGACAGTTGGTATTGACCTCTTCATCCTCGACATAAATGAAATTCTCACCATCGGGCACCAGTTTAGTTCCCTTTTGTTGAATGTGACCCTTCAACTGTTGGTTCTGGTCTTCCAACATCTTGTTGCTTTCCTCGAGATTCTTGATCTTGACTTCGAGACCGGCGAGGAAGTTCTGGAGGCTTGGGGGAATACCATTGAGAGTAGCCTCAGTGTTGAGCTCGGCGGTACTAGCAGGAGGAGCAGAGGCTGAAGATGAAGCGGGAGTTGACATTGCTGATGACGAGACTGAGAACGTGGACGGAGTAGAAGCTTCACGTTGTAGTCGACCACCCGAACGGATCCAAACTTGCTTTGCTGAAAGTTTGAAGGGCAATGAAGCTTTAGGATAGGGGGAAGGCTCATGCAAGGTATATTTTAATTTACAAAAACATACATTATTTACATCCTAATTGGTTGGAAGGGGTACCCCTTTTTCGCAACTAGTTAGAAGACTACGATCAGTGGAGGCCATCACTACGTCTATAGACCCCTCATTTTTCACCTGCATTGCACACCCCCAAACGGACAATTTGGGCGAGGGTCCTATAGGGCAAGCGGCTTCCACCAACCATCGGATCCTACGACTAACCCTTCCTTAAAGGCATTTAACGTGATGTCTATGTTGCATCCTACGCAAGTTAATGATGAGCAGAGATCTTGACAATACACACTCATCTTATGATGGCACGTCCCTTGTAGGGAAATCACTTTTTTGTGTACTTTCTCTCAAAGATCTCGATTCATCATTGACTTGGGGATGACTCGACATAGACAGCACGTTAATTGACTATTAAGGAAAAGCTAGCCAAACCAACCGGTCAAAACCTCGGTGTGTTACCTATACTAGTGTGGGTTGACACGGGTTAGGTATAAGGTTCCCACCGTATACGGTGAGTGGAATAGACGAGTGACTCGAAAAGAGTGCGACAGTAGCGCACAAATTCCTGCACATCGAATACTCCGGGTAATGGGGACCTGTGCAGTGCTGACACGGACTGTGGTAGTGTGTGGTAAAAACTAATTCTTTTTTAAGGAGAAAAGAGAGAAGTTTTTTAATGTTAGGATGATGCGATGCAATGCATGAGAGAGAGAGAGAGAGAGGGAGTAAAGTACAAGGGAGCATAGCAGAGTTTTGTTTGACCCTAATACTAAAGCGAAGATAACAAGGGTACATGGTACAAGGTACAAGGTACAAGTATTAACATGGCGGAGTGCGCGGGTGCATGTGTAAACATGGCTTAACTTTAGGGGGCACGTGAAAACATGGCAAGTGTGCATGTGCAAACATGGCAGGTGTGTGCATGTGTAAACATGGCAAGTATGTGAGGTGCATGTGAAAACATGGCAAGTGTGCATGTGCAAACATGGCAGGTGTGTGCATGTGTAAACATGGCAAGGTGTGTGCATGTGTAAACATGGCAGGTGTGTGCATATGTAAACATGGCAAGGTATGTGCATGTGTCAACATGGCAGGTGTGTGCATGTGTAAACATGGCAAGTGTAAGGTGCATGTGAGAACATGGCAAACATCATGATGCTGTCACGACCCGAAATCTAGGCTCTATTTTATTAGTAATAAATAATTATTATTTATTTATTTGCTTATTTATTTATTTAAATTATTATTTATTTAAATAATTATGTGTGCAATTTATGTGTTATAATAATTTATGCCTAGCATTTTATTCGAGTTATTTGGGTTAGTGTAAGTATTTGTGTCTAGCATTATATGGTTGATATTGTGTTAATTGGGTAGAAGGTTGATAGGGGTTTTATTTGTGCTAGCTAAGTGAGGAGGGGGCCTAAGTGTAAGTTTTCAAATCATTTTTTTTTAACTACTCCCTCCCTACTCATCCTCTTCTCCCTCATTCTTCCTCTCTTCTTTCCCAGCTCATTTCTCTCTCTCTCTCCACAAAAGGGTAAGTTTTTTCTCTCTCACTTCTCTCTACATTTCCATCATCTTCCTCTTGTTATTTCTAATTTCTTAACATGAATCTTGTTTAGATCGTCGATAGGTTCGTGTGGAGTCAAAAATATTTAAAATGCATCATCTTTGGGAAATCTCATGTAAGTTACTTTTCCCCCATTTTGATGCTAAAATGTTCATATCATGTTTATATAATGCTTGATGTGTTATATTTGAAGTTTGGTTGAGTTTAGAATTTATTTGGAATTTATTTGAGTTTATGGTCAAAAATGGTGATTGATATGAATGTTGGGTTTGATTCTTGGTTTTGGTTAATAAATGGTGTTATTTGGATCCCCATCCTAGTTATAAGTGGTTTTGGTACATTTTGGAACTTGTTGAAGGAGTTGAGTTTGAGTATTTTGTGTTTTGGTGTATTTTGGGTCGAAATTGAAGAACCCAGCTCTGTTCTTCCCGGCCAAAACCCAGGCCGAGCGCCCGCCTGCCCTTGCCCAGGCGCCCGCCCGCCCCCCTTTTTCCAGCGGCCTGACCTTCTGGTCAAATGAGCGCCCGCTCGCCCCTACCCAGGCGCCCGCCCGCCCGCCTGCTTGGGATTTTTGCCCTTTTGCTTGGTCTAAGGCTATTGGCTTAACTAGTTTAGGTTTCCTTCTTCTAATTAACTTAAGATAACACCGTGGAACACTTTATTAAGTGGAATTGATTCTTTTGTGAACAAATATGTTATGGAATTTGATTAAGTATCATTTTGGGAATGTGGTCGATCCTTGATGTGTTGTTTGGATTGGTTTACCTTTGTGGTAATTTATTTGGAATGGTTCCCTACTTTGGAACCTTATGTTGTTTAATTAAGCTAGTATTTATTACTTAGCATTTATTTGGAAGCCCAGCTGGCATATTTGTTGCATCGGGCGATGGGAAAGATTATAATGGCAAAGCCAAGTCCATTATAATGTTGACCAATGTTTGCCCTTACTATACCCCTTTTCCAGATTGGCCTTGGAAGAGATAAGTTAGCTTCCTTTGTGAATGTATCTAGCTACCGAGCATGACTTTGTGGCATGGCTTTTGTCCTTTGTGACACTCTTATGGTTATTGTTCCGGTACCGGGGGTTTTCTCTTCGGCTTTCATGCTATTATGAAGATCTGATTTGTTGATTATTGATGCTGCGCAGCGATCCTTTATTTGGATGTATCGGTTTGGAAACCTTGGCTAATATCCTTTGTTATGTGTTTATTTCCGCTGCTATTTATTATCTGATAATTGCTATGTTATATGAGATATTGATGTTGTTATTACTTATTGTATCATAGCATGTCATGTAGTTGCATTAGTAACTTAATGAGATTTATCTCACCCCCTTTCTTTTATCTTTGTTTTTTCTTAGCCCCCCCCCCCCCCCAAGGAAGAAAGGATTAGACTCGCTGATCACGAGGAGGACGTCGCGAGGGTTGAGCTTTTTGGGCAAGTTGTTATTGGTGGGTTTACATTACATAAATGTGTAACCTTTTTGGGAATAGTTGTACCAAACTTGACGTCATTAGAATTTGTATATTTTATTATTTTGGGTGTAAGCTTATGGGGCTTACACTAGTTTATATTTTGTTGTTCAAGTTGGATTTCAAAACTTTGTGTTATCATCTTTTGGTATAAAAGGAAATTTTTATCTTCATTATTTTAGAGTTTATTGTTTAAGTCGACATCCAGCTCGCGTACTCTAGACCCGCGGGGTCGGGGTCGCGACAGTTGGTATCAGAGCTATGGTTTAGCTCTAAGTATAAATCTAGGTGGACTAGTATGATCTAGGAGGGTAGTTGTGTTCGGAATGAGTAACGGTTGATGTTTTATGCAGGTAATTGTTCATAATGGCTAGAAGAGGAACGGGTGAAGGTTCTAGTGGGGCTCAGAATCAGAATGATCTTCGGGAAGAGAACCGTGCTATGTTCCAAGGCATGTTTGAGGCGGCCATGAAGGCAATTCATGACCAAAGGCCAAGAGAGGAGCATGTGGCACCTCCGCGTTACGGGTTGGAGCAATTTCTGAAATTAAAACCAAGAGAGTTTGATAGTGAGCCCGATGTGAAGAAGGCCGAACTATGGATTGAGTCTATGGAGAAAATTTATGATGTGTTTAGGTGCACGGACGAGGATAGGGTCCGGTTTGCGGCTTATAAATTGGTTGGGGCCGCGGAACACTGGTGGAAGACACTCAAAGCTAGTTGGGATGCCACTCTTGTCCCTTATTCTTGGGAGTTGTTCGTGCGGAAGTTCAAGGAGAATTTCATCCCTCTAGTTGACCAGAACCGTAAGGAGATCGAGTTTCTAAGCTTGGGGGACAATCTCAGTTCCGAGGGCAATCAATCCCAAGGAACCCGGGCACTACTTTCGGGAACCAAAGGAACCAAATTAGGAGACTTTGTTCCTATTGCCAAAAGGAAGGTCATTCAGAGGACCGGTGTTGGAAGAAACAGGGCAAGTGTACCAATTGTCGTCAAATGGCGCATTTTGCAAGGGATTGTACTAGAGGCAGGGGTCAACCGACTGGGGTAGGAGATGGTGCTCCACAGGGTCAGAAAAGGGATGCTACGGGAAAGGCCAAGGTCCAAGGAAAAGTGTTTGCAATGAATCAGCATCAGGCAGATGATCCCTCAGTGATTGGAGGTATTGTTTCTATATCTAGTGTGAGCGCACGTACGTTAGTAGATCCAGGATCATCTCATTCTTACATTTCTGTGCAATTTGCTTCTTTGCTAAATGCTGCATCTGAGTCTTTGCCCTATGTGTTAGAGGTGTCAACTCCTACGGGAGAGTGTTTGGTGACTGTGAATACCCCTTTCCGATGAAGCGACGCATGGGAAGTATCTTGTGATTATTTTTATTTACAAAGGGAATATTCTTAACGACATTAAAATTATGAGAGTCGCCACGCCGTTTTAATTAAAGCCAAAACATTGAAAAAAGCATTTTTAGTGGGTTCGGGGGTCAAATTACAACAAGAGAAGAATATTGAACGTTATCACTCCTATTGCCCGAATTGATCGGTCTTTCTATCATGATGAATGTGTTAGTAGTGTGTTAGTGATTTATACCGGATCCGAAGATTGCCTACGTTCCTCTCAATGTGAGAAGCTCAGGTCAGCGTAGTTCGCAGAGAAATAGAATAGGCAGAAGGATCGGGATCATGCATAATAAGGGGGGAATTACCTAAAGATTAGGGTTTAGAAGTAGTTCCTAGATCATCCTCGGGTTGATGAACCCTCGATCATCATCGGCTATGAAATAACATGTAATTATGAAGATCACAACCCTAAATATAGCATAAATAAGGTTTTAATCTATGAACACGAATAACATGCGAAGAACATATTATGAACATATGAATGAACATGCAAAGCATATGAAGAAGCTATGAATAAACATGTAAGAACATGAATATAAAAGATCTACATTAAAAATGATGCAAGAAAACGAAGAAAAAGTTAGAAAACTTACCTATGTTGGCAAGAAATAAACCTTTATCTCCTTGAGTGTTTGAATGCTTAATTAGGGAGCAAAATAGTGTTTAAGAACTCCAAAATTCGTACTTAGAGCTCTCAAAATCGGACCCCCAAACCAATGGAATGGAATGGTTTATATAGTAGACTGATGGGAAGATCTGACGGTCCAGATCATCCGGCGCAAAGGTGACCGCCTGGCCATGACTGAAGCCGGCGACAAGAGTGGCCGCGTGGCCAAGATCAACGCGCAGCAAGGTTGGCCGCGTGGCCAATTCTCCAGGCTGACTTGATTCTTAAGCTAGGGTTTCTGCATGGTTTTAAGGAAACCATTTGTTACCTATTTTGATAGATTTTGTCATAAATGAGATATTTTGGGAATCCGGGACAAGTCTTTGCAAGGTTTCTAATTCCTATAAAGTCCTTGTATTTTTGGGAAAGTCTTAATAAACTCATTTTTAGGTCGGGTACTAACAGTGACTGATAGCGTCTTTCGTGCTTGTGATGTGCTTATCTGTGGTCATGTCTTGTGTGCGGACTTGGTAGTTCTTCCGATACAAGATTTTGACGTTATTTTGGGTATGGATTGGCTGAGCAAATATCATGCTTCAGTCGATTGTCGTAGAAAGGTCGTTAATTTATCTATCCCTGATGTGCCTAAATTTGTTTTTGAGGCTATGCCTTTGGGTAGAAATATTCGTATCATTTCTTATGTGAAAGCTAGGAGATTTTTGCATCGTGGTTGTGAGGGGTACTTGGCTAGTGTGCTTGATACTAGGAAAGAATCCCCTAGTTTGGAGAGTGTTCGGGTAGTTAGAAAATTTCCCGATGTTTTCTCTTCTGAGTATGATATGCCTCCCGATCGTGAGATAGAGTTTTGTATAGATCTCTTACCGGGTACAGCTCCGATTTCGAAAGCACCGTATAGAATGGCTCCAGCAGAGTTGAAGGAACTAAAGGTTCTGTTGCAAGAGTTAGTTGATCGAGGGTTTATCCGCCCTAGTGTTTCCCCCTGGGGAGCACCGGTTTTGTTTGTGCGGAAGCAAGACAGTTCTTTGAGATTGTGTATTGATTACCGAAAGTTGAATCAGGTTACAGTGAAGAACAAGTATCCTCTACCTCATATTGATGATTTATTTGATCAGCTTCAAGGGTCCGTGGTGTTTTCTAAACTTGATTTGAGGAGTGGGTACCATCAGTTGAAGATTCGATCTGAGGATATTCTGAAGACTGCTTTTCGCACCCGCTATGGTCATTACGAGTTCTTGGTTATGCCATTTGGGTTGACTAATGCGCCTGCCGTATTTATGGATTTGATGAACCGGGTTTTCCATCCTTATCTTGACTCATTTGTGGTGGTCTTCATCGACGACATTCTTTTCTACTCTAAATCTCGAGAGGAGCACGAGCAACACTTGAGGACAGTTTTATCCATTCTTGCGAGGGAGCAGTTGTTTGCGAAGTTTAGTAAATGCGAATTTTGGCTCGAGAAGGTTTCATTTCTGGGTCATGTTATTTCTAAAGATGGGATTTCGGTGGATCCTTCAAAGATAGAGGCCATAGTGGATTGGAAGAGACCCGAGACAGTGACCGAGATCAGAAGTTTTTTGGGTTTAGCCGGGTATTACAGAAGGTTTATAGAAGGGTTTTCGAGGATTGCTACCCCGATGACTCAGTTGACCCGGAAGAATGTACCGTTTGTGTGGAGTGAAAAATGTCAAAATAGCTTTGATGAATTAAAGAAGAGATTAACTACGGCTCCTATTCTTGCGTTACCAAATGGAAATGACGATTTAGTAATTTACAGTGATGCTTCGAAAGAGGGTTTGGGTTGTGTTTTGATGCAGAATGGGAAAGTAATTGCTTACGCTTCGAGGAAGTTAACCCCTAGTGAACAGAATTACCCTACTCATGATATGGAGTTGGCTGCGATAGTCTTTGTGTTGCATAATTGGAAGCATTACCTAAATGGAGCGAGGTTTGAGATTTTTACCGATTACAAAAGTTTGAAATACCTCTTCTCTCAAAAGGAATTGAATAACCGTCAGCGTAGGTGGATGGAGCTTTTAAAAGATTATGATTGCACTATTTCGTACCATCTGGGCAAAGCAAATGTAGTAGCTGATGCGATCAGTCGAAAGTCTTATGGGGCATCAATGATGATTCGTGAATGGAAATTGCTAGAGGATGCTCGAGATTGGCGTCCCCAAGAGTCGAAGCGTGGAGCTATTTTTGCGAACCTTAATGTATTTCCCACATTAATTCAAAAAATAAAGGATACTCAGAAGGATGACCCAGAGTTGAGGAAGATTATGGATAATGCTCGGGATAGACAGTATGTGGACTTCCAGCTTGACTCCGAGGGAGTGTTGACTTACCGTAGCAGATTGTGTGTGCCGAATATCGGTGGGGTTAAACAGCGAGTTCTTGATGAGGGTCACAAATCCAGGTATACCATTCATCCCGGGAGTACGAAGATGTATCAGGATTTAAAACAACAATTTTGGTGGATTAACATGAAGAGGGAAATTGCAGATTATGTATCAAAATGTTTGACCTGTCAGCAAGTTAAAGCAGGGCATCAGAGACCCGCAGGTCTACTTCAGCCTCTTGAGATACCCGAGTGGAAGTGGGAACACATTAGGATGGACTTTGTAACCGGACTACCCAGGACTCGAAGGAGGTTCAATGTAGTTTGGGTGATTGTGGACAGATTGACTAAATCTTCTTATTTCTTACCCATTGACATTTCCTATTCGATAGAGAAACTTGCGAATTTGTATATTCATGAGATTGTCAGATTACATGGTGTTCTAGTTAGTATTGTGTCAGACAGAGATCCCAGGTTTACATCCCGATTTTGGCAAGCGTTACAGAAGGCTTTGGGTACCGATTTGAGGTTTAGCACAGCATTTCATCCTCAGAATGACGGTCAGTCTGAAAGAACCATTCAGATTCTCGAGGATATGTTACGGGCTTGCACAGTTGACTTTCCAGATTCGTGGGATACACATCTGCCGCTTGCAGAGTTCGCCTACAATAATTGTCACGACCCGAAAACTAGGCTCTATTTTATCAGTAATAAATAATTATTATTTATTTATTTTCTTATTTATTTATTTAAATTATTATTTAATTAATAATTTATGTGTGCATTTTATGTGTTATATTAATTTATGCCTAGCATTTTAATTGGGTCATTTGTGCTAGTGTAGAAGTGTTGAGTCTTGTTTCTTAGTGGGGAGTTGTTTATTTTGGGTAGTGTAGGGGAGGGGCCCTAATTGTAACATTTTGAAATAATCCCTCCCTACTCCCTCTCTTCTCCCTCACCTCCCTCACCCTATCACCCTCACTCACACTCCACCCCATTTCCCAGCTCATTTTTCTCTCTCTCTCTCCAAAGAAGGGTAAGTTTTTCTCTCTCACTTCTCTCTTCATTATCTTCCTCTTCCTCTTGTTATCTCTCATTTCATAAAACTTGAAACATTTTTAGATCGTCGATAGGATCGCTGGAAGCCAAAAATATTCGAATTCCGTCAACTTTCATTAATTTCAAGTAAGTTGCTTTTCCCCTATTTAAGCTAGAAATGCTACTCCATGTTTATTAGATGTTATGAATGCTATTTATTGCATCTTGGGTTGATTTGGGAGTGATTTGCATTTTGTTCATTTTTGTGAAAATTTGGTATTTGAATCATCTTTGATTGAGGTCTTTAGATGTTAATCTAGTAGTCCTTTTGGTTCAAAATGGTGTAGGTACTTTAGTTCACATCTTGGTAGGGTTAGAAATGGTGAAGATTGGGTTTGTTTTGGATATTGGGTTGTTAATGGTAGAAACCCAGATTTTTGGCCGGAATTTGGCTTTTCGGGCAAGGAGGCGCGCGCACCCTCCCATAGGAGGCGCGCGCACCCTTATGCCCTTCTTGAACAAAAACCTCCTGTCTCTTGGAGGCGCGCGCACCCTCCCATAGGAGGCGCGCGCACCCTCTCCTCCTCCAATGTTGATTTTCCCTCTGTCGAAGGGAGGCGCATGCACCCTTTTGGTTGAAGCGCGCGCACCCTTATCCCTTGAATTCTAGCATTTCCTTCTGATTACATGAAGCGCGCGCCCTCTTCCCTATGAAGCGCGCGCACCCCTCCCTCCCCTGTTCCAAATTGATTTGTTTTCGTGCTATCTTCCGAAAGTCATAACACTCTCGTTCGAACTCCGATTTAGGTGTATAAACTATCGTTTTAAAGCTCTCGTTGAGCTCTTCGAGATGAGTGAGTAGTTGTAGTTGGATGCCTAGAATTGAATTGGATCCTTTGTGATTGAATGTGTTATAGTAATTGAGTATTCTTACTTTGGAAGTATTGGAACACCTTTATTGTGTATTGTTGGTTCATTTCATCTTCTTGGTGATTATTTGGCATGATTCCCTACTTTGGAATCCATGGCTATTTATCGTGCTAGTATTTTATTACTTGGCCTATGTTTGAAAGTCCAGCTGGTTAATTGTGTTTTTTTCGGGCGATGCGAAATATTATAATGGCACGGTCAAGTCCATTATGATGTTGACCATTGTTTTTCCCCATTATTACCCTCCTCCAGATTGGCCTTGGATGTGAGAAGAGCTAGCTCCTTTGTGTGCATTTTAGCTTTATTTGGAGCATGACTTTGTGGCATGTCTCCCGTCCCTTGTGACACTTCATTTGGTTATTGGTTCCGGTACCGGGGATTTCTCTTCAGCTTTCATGCTATTATGAAGATGATGATTGGTTGATTATTGAAGCTGCGCAGCAACCTTTATTTGGTTTATCAGTTTGGGAAAACCTTGGCTATATCCTTTGTTATGTGTTTATTTGCGCTGCTATCTGACATATGATAATTGCTATGTGTTATGTGATTTATTATGAATTATTGCATCATAGCATGTCAAGTAGTTGCATTAGTAACTTATTGAGATTTATCTCACCCCCTTTCTTTTATCTTTGTTTTTCCTTAACCCCCCATGTGCTAAGGATTAGTCTCGCTGATCACGAGAAAGAGGACGTCGAGCGTGGATACATTCTTTTGGGGAAAGTTGTTATAGGTTGGTTTACATTATATAAATGTGTAACCTTTTTGGGATAGTTGTACCAAACAATGACGTCATTAAGAATTGTACATTTATATTCTGTTGGGCATAAACTTATGGAAGTTTATGATAGTTGTATTTGGTTGTTATCAAACTTGGATTTATAAAACTTTGGATCATCACCTTTTGGTATCAAATGAAATTTTAACTTCGGTATTTCACAGTTTTGGTTTTAAGTCGACGTCCAGCTCGCGATCTCGGGCCCGCGGGGTTCGGGGTCGCGACAGTTGGTATCAGAGCTATGGCATTAGCTCTATGTATAAATATAGATGGATTAGTATGACCTAGGAGGGTAGTAGTGTGCGGAGTGATTAACGGTTGATGTTTTATGCAGGTACTTGTTTACAATGGTTCGTAGAAGGAGTGGTGAAGGTAGTACCGGTAATGCAAATCAGAATGATGCAAGGGAAGAAGCCCGTGCCATGTTTCAAGGCATGTTCGAGGCGGCCATGAAGGCCATACATGATCAAGGTCCGAGGGTAGAACAAGCACCACCCGCTACGGATTGGAACAATTTTTGAAGTTGAAACCGGTTGAATTCAATGGGGAACCCGATGTAAGGAAAGCTGAGTTATGGATTGAGTCGATGGAGAAGATTTATGAGGTATTTGGTTGCACGGATGAGGATAAGGTCCGGTTCGCAGCGTATAAACTTGTGGGTGCCGCCGAGCACTGGTGGAAGGGTGTTAAAGCTAGTTGGGATGATACTCACATGGTGTATGCGTGGGAGTTGTTTGTGCGTAGGTTCAAAGAGCATTTCATTCCGGTTGTTGATCAAAACCGAAAGGAGATCGAGCTGCTCAACCTGGAGCAGGGTTTGTTGTCTATAGCACAGTACTCGGCTAAGTTCACAGAATTAGCTCGGTACTGTGGCTATTTGGTGAGGACTGAGGAGCAAAAGGCCATGAGATTCATCCGCGGGTTGAAGACATCCATCCGTACTCAACTGATAGCCCAAAAGATTGTGACTTTTCAGGATGCGGTATATCGAGCCTACTTGATTGAACAGGACATTGGGGAACACAAAAGGAAGACCGAAGTTGTGAATACGGGCAAACAAGGAGGCCATGCTAAGTCTCAACCACAACACCGTTCCGATAACCGAGGTAACTTTGGGGGATAATCTCAGTTCCGAGGGCAACCGATCCCAAGGAACCCGGGTACCACTTCCGGGAACCAAGGGAACCAAATTAGGAGGCTTTGTTCGTATTGTCAAAAGGAAGGTCATTCAGAGGACCGGTGTTGGAAGAAGCAGGGAAGGTGCACCAATTGTGGTCAAATGGGTCACTTTGTAAGAGATTACCCGAGAGGTAGAGGACAAGCATCCAGGTCAGGAGTTGGTAATAATCAAGGTCAGAAAAAGGATGCTACCGGGAAGCCCAAAGTTCAAGGAAAGATATATGCCATGAATCAACAACAAGCGACCGATGATCCTTCTGTTATTGGAGATATTGTTTCTGTGTCTAATGTGAGCGCACGAGCGTTAGTAGATCCAGGATCATCTCATTCATACATTTCTGTGCGATTTGCTTCTCTGTTAAATGCTGCATTTGAGTCTTTACCCTATGTGCTAGAGGTGTCGACCCCTATAGGAGAATGCTTGATTTCTGATCGAGTCTTTCGTGCTTGTGATGTGGTTATTTGTGGTCGTGTCCTTTGTGCGGATTTGGTAGTTCTTCCTATCCAAGACTTTGATGTCATTTTGGGTATGGATTGGTTGAGCAAGTTTCATGCTTCCGTTGATTGCCGTAAGAAAACTGTTACTTTTTCTATTCCCGATGTGCCTAAATTTGTGTTTGAGGCTAGTCCTCTGAGTAGAAAGGTTCGCTTAATTTCTTATATGAAAGCGACAAAATTATTGCATAGTGGTTGTGAGTGGTATTTGGCTAGTGTTCTTGATACTAGGAAGGAATCCCCTAGTTTGGATAGTGTTCGGGTAGTTCGGGAATTTCCCGATGTTTTCTCTACCAAATATGTCACGACCCGAAATTTAGGCTCTATTTTATTAGTAATAAATAATTATTATTTATTTATTTGCTTATTTATTTATTTATTTATTTATTTAAATTATTTATTTATTCAAATAATATTGTGTACATTTTGTGGATTTGTGTTTTATGACTAGCATTTAATTTGTTATTTGTGCTAGTGTAGAATAGTTGGGTCTCAATTGTTAGTGGGGAGTATAAGAATTTGTGTGTAGTGTGAGAGAGGGGGCCTAAGTGTAAGTTTTGAATTATTTCTCCCTACTCCTTCCCTTCTCCCTCATACACTCCACCTCCCTCATCATCTTCCCAGCACATTTCTCTCTCTCTCTCCAAGGAAGAAAAAGGGGTAAGTTTCTCTCTTCTTCTCTCTACATTCTCTTCATCTTCCTCTTGTAATCTCTCATTTCTTAAAACGTGAAATGTGTTTAGATCGTCGATAGGATCGCGTAGAATCAAAAATATTTGAAATCCATCAACCTTGAGAAAATCCAAGTAAGTTACTTTTCCCCCATTTTGATGTTAAAATGTTCATATCATGTTCATATAATGCTTTTGTTGTTATATTTGAAGTTTGGATGAGGTTGCAATTTATTGGGAATTTATTTGGGTTTTTGGTCAAAAATGGTGAGTTATGAATGTTGGGATTTGATTCTTGATTTTGGGTGTTAAGTGTTGTTAGATGAGTCTTTTTGGACTCATAAGTTGTTTTGATACATTAGCAAACTAGTTGGAATGTTGGATTTTTGGTGGGAATGTGTTTTGGGTTAAAAATGGAAGAACCCATGTTGTTCTTCCCGATTTCTGGCAATTCCGGGATATTGGGCGACCGCCCAAAATCGTATGGGCGACCGCGCACCTATCTGAAAGGTTTTGTTCTTGTTTGTTGGATTTTTGGGCGACCGCACAGTTGGGTTTGGGCGGCCGCACAGTCCTCTGGAAGTTTTCATTTTGTTGGTTTGTGTGATTGAAGAAAGCGTTTTGGTCCAAATCTTGGGTGTCCTTCTAGTTGACCTTAGTGAACATTGTAGTACACTCTAGTGATAGAATTGGGTCCTTTGTGATCAAGTTTGTGTTTGAAATTAATTAAGTGTTAATTGGGATTTGGAACATCTTATTGAGATATTGTTGGTTTGACTTATCTTTGTGAGGATCATTTGGTATATGTTTGGGCATCTTATGATGTGTTCGTGATTGTTCCAATCGGATTGATTTTCGAGTGAGCCTTGGTCTAGGTTTTAGGCGATGTCCTATAGTACCTAGAGGGTGGTTACTGAAAACCAAAGTGTAGGGTTTAGTCCAGTCGTGATCATGTTCTAATAAGTGTAACCTTTTGGATTAGTTTGGAGTGTTTAGAATGGGTTCGTGATGAACGGAGATAAAGCGTGAATTGGCAATTGGGTACCTACGGTTTGATTAACCTTAAGATGTATTCATTCGGATCTCTTATTTGGAATTCCAGGTGTGACGAGATGGTTGAGTTCATAGTCCTAGTATATCTTTTGAGTAAATGTTTATGATCACTTTGGTAATAGTCATTGTGCTATTTGATAGCGACCGTTTGGGTAGCGCTCTTTATGAGTAACTTGTGAGTATCATATTTAGGATGTATTTGATACGTGCCTTGTCTTGGAATCATCTTGTTTTAATGATCAATGTTGTTGTGCTCTTTATGAGGAATTCCGTTTATCGTTGTTGTGCTCTTCATGAGAAACTCTTGTTATCGTTGTTGTTAAACTCTTCATGAGTACCCGTTACATCTTTATGGTGATTAATTGGTATGGTTCCCTACTTTGGAATCTTTGGTTGATTGGTCGCTTCTGACCGGGGATTCCTCTTCAGCTTTCATGCTATTATGAAGATGATGAATGGTTGGTTATTGAAGCTGCGCAGCGACCTTTATTTGGTTCTTTCAGTTGGGAAACCTTGGCTAATATCCTTTGTTATGTGTTTACTTTCCGCTGCTATCTGTTGACTGTTAATTGTTACATGCTATGTGATATTTATCATTGTTTATTGGTTATTGCATTATAGCATGTCATGTAGTTGCATTAGTAACTTACTGAGATTTTATCTCACCCCGTTTATTTCCATCTTTGTTTTTCCTTAACCCCCCCCCCAGGAGGAAAAGGATTAGGATTCGCGGTTCAAGGAGGACGTCGAGAGGATTGATATTTTGGGGCAGGTTGTTATGGATCGGTTTACATTATTTAAATGTATAACCTTTTGGGGATAGTTTTACCCTTATTGACGTCATTAAGAATTGTATATTTTATTTTGTTGGGCATAAACTTGTGGAAGTTTATGATAGTTGTAATTGGTTTTTATCAAACTTGGATTTGTAAAACCTTGTGTTATCATCTTTTGGTTCAAAATGGAATTTTTAACTTCTATATTTTAGAGTTTTGGTTTTAAGTCGACGTCCAGCTCGTGATCTCGGGCCGCGGGGTTCGGGGTCGCGACAGTTGGTATCAGAGCTATGGTTTAGCTCTATGTATAAGTATAGGTGGATTAGTATGACCTAGGAGGGTAGTGTGTTCGGAGTGAGTAACAATTGTTGTTTTATGCAGGTACTTGTTTGAAATGTCTCGAAGGAGAAGTGGTGAAAGTAATACCGGTAATGCAAATCGGAATGAAACAAGGGATGAAGCCCGTGCAATGTTTCAGGGCATATTTGAGGCGGCCATGAAGGCCATACATGATCAAGGTCCGAGGGTAGAACAAGCACCACCACCCCGCTACGGATTGGAACAATTTCTGAAATTGAAACCGGTTGAGTTCAATGGGGAACCCGATGTAAGGAAGGCCGAGCTATGGATTGAGTCGATGGAGAAAATTTATGATGTCTTTGGTTGCACCGATGAAGACAAGGTCCGGTTTTCGGCTTATAAACTTGTGGGTGCCGCCGAGCATTGGTGGAAGGGTGTTAAAGCGAGTTGGGATGATACTCACACAGTGTATGCATGGGAATTGTTTGTGCGAAAGTTCAAGTAGCATTTCATTCCAGTAGTGGATCAAAACCGAAAGGAGATCGAGCTGCTCAACCTGGAGCAAGGTTTGTTGTCTATAGCTCAGTACTCGGCTAAGTTCACAGAATTAGCCCGGTATTGTGACTATCTTGTGCGGACCGAGGAGCAGAAAGCTACGAGATTCATCAGGGGTTTGAAGACTTCTATTCAGACTCAGCTTATAGCGCAAAGGATTGTGACATTTCAGGATGCGGTAGACCGGGCATACTTGATCGAGCAAGATATTGGGGAGCATAAGAGGAAGACCGAGGTTGCAAATACGGGTAAACATGTAAGCCATGCTAAATCTCAACCACAGCACCGTTCAGATAACCGAGGTAATTTGGGAGCACCATCTCAGTTTAAGGGACAAACCGCGCTAGGGAATCCGGGTACTACTTCGGGGAAACAAGGGAAACAAGGTAGGTGGCTTTGCACTTACTGTCAGAGGGAAGGCCATTTGGAGGATAAGTGTTGGAAGAAACAAGGAAAATGTATCAATTGTGGTCAACTGGGTCACTTCATAAAAGACTGTCCGAGGTTTAGGGTTCAATCATCAGGAACAGGAACCAGTACTTCACCGGGTCAGAAGAGAGATGCTTCGGGGAACCCTAAGGTATAGGGTAGAGTAATTGCGACCGATCAGCACTCACCAGGTAACGGATAAATTTCAGGAGGTATTATTTTGCGTCGTGAGAGCGAGCGCGTGCATTTTAGGATCATCGCATTTATGTGTTTCTGTGCATTAGTTGCATTTATTCCTTCTGAGTCTTTGACTTATGTGTTGTAGGTGTCTACTCCTATGGAAGAGTTTAGGGTATCTGATGAAGTCTTATGTGCCTATGATGTGCTTAAGTATGGTTATGTCTCACCTGCTAAATTAGCCATATTGCTATTGCAAGATTTTGATATTACTATTGCTTTAGTCTATTGTTGTAGAGGGATTGTTATATTCTCCATTCCTAATTTCTTAAAACTGTTTGAGAGCGTTCCCTGGGTAGAGTTATACCTATCTTTTCTTAATTGAAATCCGAGTATTTAGTTTCGGTCGATTTGTTGGGTGTATTTATCATTCGTAAGATTTCATTTGCTTCCGATTAGTACCTAGTGTTTGAGGAGAAGCTTGGAGTTAAATTGCATTGTGTGGTACGATTTGTTATGGACGATGAGTTGTTGTAGGAGTTATTGTCATTAATGGTGATAAGCGTTAAGTTAGAAAGGACTAAGTACGTTTTGGGAGAGTAATAATTTCTCAATCTATGTTAAAGGCTTTTTGAAATTTTGGTTAGATAGTGGTTCTATGGTTCTAAATCCCTTCTTGGTGGCGTTTCCCGAATTGGATCAAGGGTATGTGAAGGAAGTGGAGTATAAATACTGGGGCATAATTACGGAATATCATGATTTGATATTGGGTCAGTTGGAACATTGCTAGCTAATTGGTTTAATATGATGGTAGTACTATTGAGCCTAAGTATCATTAGGATAATAAATGTATGCGTGAAAGACTAACTTGGGTTAACTATTGAGGATTTGAGATTTGTTGATTTCCTTGGGTATATAAGCACAGATTATTAACTAAAAAGGGAGTTAGAGGAAATCCCTTGAAGATAAAATTTAGATCATTTTCGGACTGTTGCGTATTCGTAATTATTTTAGGCTTTCAAGGATTGGAGTTTTATGACGATGATATTATGGCGTAGATTTAAGTGAACATTTTGTATTAAAATTTTGGGTTTATATTACACCTCTAGTTTAAGGTGCTACCTAGAGCGAGAGCACTATAGTGGGAACCCTTAGAGATATAGCCTTTGGTGAATATTATGGGGATGGAAAAGTTTCTTTAGCCTTTCATATTTTAAAAGCTAATTAAGCTCGAGATGGTAATGTTTTGAAAATTCTGGGGAATAATACTAAGCATGCGATTTACAAATGGAAGTACCTTTGCGGTGTAGTTAAGGCTATGAATAAGGCGAGCTTGAGATATCTCGAGAATTATGTATGGAAATAATTTGGATTCATCGATTTTGAGTACGGATTTTGATTAGTAATAAAGTTAATGATGGAACGATTCGGTTCATGAGGTAGTGTTATCGTAAGCATCATTTAAGGTTACCTTGTAGTGGGTTAGATTGGACAATTGAGGAGTTTGAGAAATGTGGAACTATCGTATCCGTAGCTAATTAGTCTTTCGGGTAAGTCTCGTTAAAATTCGGGTCGAATTTTCTTTAAGGGGGAGTGAATGTCACGACCCGAAATCTAGGCTCTATTTTATTAGTAATAAATAATTATTATTTATTTATTTGCTTATTTATTTATTTATTTATTTAAATTATTTATTTATTCAAATAATATTGTGTGCATTTTGTGGATTTGTGTTTTATGACTAGCATTTAATTTGTTATTTGTGCTAGTGTAGAATAGTTGGGTCTCAATTGTTAGTGGGGAGTATAAGAATTTGTGTGTAGTGTGAGAGAGGGGGCCTAAGTGTAAGTTTTGAATTATTTCTCCCTACTCCTTCCCTTCTCCCTCATACACTCCACCTCCCTCATCATCTTCCCAGCACATTTCTCTCTCTCTCTCCAAGGAAGAAAAAGGGGTAAGTTTCTCTCTTCTTCTCTCTACATTTTCTTCATCTTCCTCTTGTAATCTCTCATTTCTTAAAACGTGAAATGTGTTTAGATCGTCGATAGGATCGCGTAGAATCAAAAATATTTGAAATCCATCAACCTTGAGAAAATCCAAGTAAGTTACTTTTCCCCCATTTTGATGTTAAAATGTTCATATCATGTTCATATAATGCTTTTGTTGTTATATTTGAAGTTTGGATGAGGTTGCAATTTATTAGGAATTTATTTGGGTTTTTGGTCAAAAATGGTGAGTTATGAATGTTGGGATTTGATTCTTGATTTTGGGTGTTAAGTGTTGTTAGATGAGTCTTTTGGACTCATAAGTTGTTTTGATACATTAGCAAACTAGTTGGAATGTTGGATTTTTGGTGGGAATGTGTTTTGGGTTAAAAATGGAAGAACCCATGTTGTTCTTCCCGATTTCTGGCAATTCCGGGATATTGGGCGACCGCCCAAAATCGTATGGGCGACCGCGCACCTATCTGAAAGGTTTTGTTCTTGTTTGTTGGATTTTTGGGCGACCGCACAGTTGGGTTTGGGCGGCCGCACAGTCCTCTGGAAGTTTTCATTTTGTTGGTTTGTGTGATTGAAGAAAGCGTTTTGGTCCAAATCTTGGGTGTCCTTCTAGTTGACCTTAGTGAACATTGTAGTACACTCTAGTGATAGAATTGGGTCCTTTGTGATCAAGTTTGTGTTTGAAATTAATTAAGTGTTAATTGGGATTTGGAACATCTTATTGAGATATTGTTGGTTTGACTTATCTTTGTGAGGATCATTTGGTATATGTTTGGGCATCTTATGATGTGTTCGTGATTGTTCCAATCGGATTGATTTTCGAGTGAGCCTTGGTCTAGGTTTTAGGCGATGTCCTATAGTACCTAGAGGGTGGACACTGAAAACCAAAGTGTAGGGTTTAGTCCAGTCGTGATCATGTTCTAATAAGTGTAACCTTTTGGATTAGTTTGGAGTGTTTAGAATGGGTTCGTGATGAACGGAGATAAAGCGTGAATTGGCAATTGCGTACCTACGGTTTGATTAACCTTAAGATGTATTCATTCGGATCTCTTATTTGGAATTCCAGGTGTGACGAGATGGTTGAGTTCATATTCCTAGTATATCTTTTGAGTAAATGTTTATGATCACTTTGGTAATAGTCATTGTGCTATTTGATAGCGACCGTTTGGGTAGCGCTCTTTATGAGTAACTTGTGAGTATCATATTTAGGATGTATTTGATATGTGCCTTGTCTTGGAATCATCTTGTTTTAATGATCAATGTTGTTGTGCTCTTTATGAGGAATTCCGTTTATCGTTGTTGTGCTCTTCATGAGAAACTCTTGTTATCGTTGTTGTTAAACTCTTCATGAGTACCCGTTACATCTTTATGGTGATTAATTGGTATGGTTCCCTACTTTGGAATCTTTGGTTGTTTATCGAGCTAGTATTTATTACCTAGCATTTAATTGAAAGTCCAGCTGGTTATTTGTGTATCGAGTCAGGCAATGGATAATGCTATAATGGCACAAGCCAAGTCCAGTATAGCATCGCCCATTGGTCCTTCTGTCCTCATCCAGATTGGCCTTGGTTGGGATGAGCTAGCTCCGTTGTGGGTATTCTAGCTAATCGTTTTGGAGCATGACTTTGTGGCATGGCTCCCGCCCCTTGTGGCACTCTATCATTGTTATTGGTTCCGGTATCGGGTTTCTCTTCAGCTTTTATGCTACTATGAAGATGGATTGTTTGATTGATGGGTTGATTGGTCGCTTCTGACCGGGGATTCCTCTTCAGCTTTCATGCTATTATGAAGATGATGAATGGTTGGTTATTGAAGCTGCGCAGCGACCTTTATTTGGTTCTTTCAGTTGGGAAACCTTGGCTAATATCCTTTGTTATGTGTTTACTTTCCGCTGCTATCTGTTGACTGTTAATTGTTACATGCTATGTGATATTTATCATTGTTTATTGCTTATTGCATTATAGCATGTCATGTAGTTGCATTAGTAACTTACTGAGATTTATCTCACCCCGTTTATTTCCATCTTTGTTTTTCCTTAACCCCCCCCCAGGAGGAAAAGGATTAGGATTCGCGGTTCAAGGAGGACGTCGAGAGGATTGAGATTTTGGGGCAGGTTGTTATGGATCGGTTTACATTATTTAAATGTATAACCTTTTGGGGATAGTTTTACCCTTATTGACGTCATTAAGAATTGTATATTTTATTTTGTTGTGCATAAACTTGTGGAAGTTTATGATAGTTGTAATTGGTTTTTATCAAACTTGGATTTGTAAAACCTTGTGTTATCATCTTTTGGTTCAAAATGGAATTTTTAACTTCTATATTTTAGAGTTTTGGTTTTAAGTCGACGTCCAGCTCGCGATCTCGGGCCGCGGGGTTCGGGGTCGCGACAGAATATGATATGCCGCCCGATCGTGAGATTGAGTTTTGTATAGATCTTTTGCCGGGTACGACTCCAATTTCGAAAGCACCATATAGATTGGCTCCCGCTGAGTTGAAGGAACTGAAGGTTCAACTGCAAGAGTTGCTTGATCGAGGGTTTATTCGCCCTAGTGTTTCCCCGTGGGGAGCACCGGTTTTGTTTGTGCGGAAGAAAGATGGTTCGTTGAGATTGTGTATCGATTACCGGAAGTTGAATCAGGTTACGGTGAAGAACAAGTATCCTCTACCTCACATTGACGATTTATTTGATCAGCTTCAAGGGTCCGTGGTTTTCTCTAAACTTGATTTGAGGAGTGGGTACCATCAGTTGAAGGTTCGATCGGGGGATATTCCGAAGACTGCCTTTCGCACTCGTTATGGTCATTATGAGTTCTTGGTTATGCCGTTTGGGTTGACTAACGCGCCTGCAGTATTTATGGATTTGATGAACCGGGTTTTCCATCCTTATCTTGATTCGTTCGTGGTAGTCTTCATCGACGACATTCTTGTTTATTCGAAATCTCGAAAGGAGCATGAACAACACTTGAGGACAGTCTTATCCATTCTTGCGAGGGAGAAATTATTTGCGAAGTTTAGTAAATGCGAATTTTGGCTCGAGAAGGTTTCTTTTCTGGGCCATGTGATTTCTAAAGATGGGATTTCGGTAGATCCTTCAAAGATAGAGGCAATAGTGGATTGGAAGAGACCCGAATCAGTGACAGAGATTAGAAGCTTTCTGGGTTTGGCCGGGTATTATAGAAGATTTATAGAAGGGTTTTCGAGAATCGCTACTCCGATGACTCAGTTGACCCGGAAGAATGTCCCGTTTGAGTGGACCGAGAAATGTGACAAGAGTTTCGAGGAATTGAAGAAGAGGTTGACTACCGCTCCGATCTTGACTTTTCCTAATGGGAGCGATGGGCTAGTGATTTACAGTGACGCTTCGAAGGAAGGTTTGGGTTGTGTTTTGATGCAGAACAGAAAAGTGATTGCCTATGCTTCGAGGAAGTTGACCCCTAGTGAACAGAATTACCCGACTCATGACATGGAGTTGGCGGAGATAGTCTTTGCGTTGCACAAATGGAAGCATTACCTTTATGGAGCGAGGTTTGAGATTTTTAACGATCACAAGAGTTTGAAGTACCTTTTCTCCCAGAAAGAGTTAAATAATAGGCAACGCCGATGGATGGAATTGTTGAAGGATTTTGATTGTACGATTTCCTATCATCCGGGGAAGGCGAATGTGGTAGCCGATGCGATTAGTAGAAAGTCTTATGTGGCTTCGCTGATGGTCCGTGAATGGAAAATGCTTGAGGATGTTCGAGATTGGTCTCCTCGTGAATCGAGACATGGGGCTATTTTTGCGAATATTAGGGTATCTCCGACCCTAATTCGGAGGATAAAAGAAGCTCAAAAGGAAGATCCCGAGTTAGTGAAGGTAATGGGTAAAATGAAGGAAAGAATTTCAAGGATTTTTCTATGAGTTCGAATGGGGTGTTGACTTTCCGTGGTCGTTTGTGCGTACCCGATGTTGGTGGAATAAAGAGGCAAGTTTTAGATGAAGGTCACAAATCGAGATATACTATTCATCCGGGTAGTACAAAGATGTATCAGAATCTGAAGCAACATTTTTGGTGGAATAATATGAAAAGGGAAATAGCGGAGTATGTTTCGAAGTGTTTAACGTGTCAGCAGGTCAAAGCCGAGCATCAGAGACCCGCGGGACTACTTCAGCCGTTAGAGATTCCGGAGTGGAAATGGGAGCATGTGACCATGGATTTCGTTATGGGACTACCTCGTACCCGTAGGAAGTTTGACAGTGTTTGGGTAATAGTGGATAGATTGACCAAGAGTGCCCATTTCTTGCCTATTGACATCAGATACTCGATGGAGAAGCTTGCGACCCTTTACATCGACGAGATCGTTAGATTGCATGGGGTTCCGGTTAGCATTGTGTCAGATCGATACCCGAGGTTTACTTCTAGATTCTGGAAGGCGTTTCAAGAAGCTTTGGGTACAGATTTGCGTTTTAGTACAGCTTTTCACCCTCAGACCGATGGTCAATCCGAGAGGACTATTCAGATTCTTGAGGATATGTTGCGAGCTTGTGCGATAGACTTTTCCGATTCTTGGGATAGACATTTACCGTTAGTGGAGTTCTCTTACAACAACAGTTATCAGGCTAGTATCGAGATGGCACCGTATTAGGCCTTGTATGGAAGAAAATGTAGATCGCCTATCTGTTGGGATGAGGTCGGTGAAGCGAAGATCGTGGGTATTGATTTGCTTCGGGATTCGGTTGAGAAAGTTAGAGTTATCCGGGATAGATTGAGAACAGCCCAGAGTCGACATAAGAGCTACGCAGATAACCGAAGGCGAGACCTTAGTTTTCAGACCGGTGATTTGGTGTTCTTGAAAGTATCTCCGAAGGTGGGTATTCGTAGGTTTGGGAAGAAAGGCAAATTGGCTCCGAGGTTTATTGGCCCGTTTGAGATTTTGGGAAAGGTTGGACTTCTTGCGTATCGACTTGCGTTACCGCCATCTTTGGACCGGTTACATAATGTTTTACACGTTTCTATGATTCGGAAGTATGTTCATGATCCATCGCACGTGTTACCGAGGATACCGGAGGATATTGAGCCCGATATGACTTATGAGGAACGACCGGTTCGGATTTTAGATTCCAAAGTCCAAGAATTGAGAAACAAAAGCATCGCGTTGGTTAGAGTCCTTTGGAGGAATCATAATATCGAGGAGTCGACGTGGGAGCTTCGAGATGAGATCGAGAGGAAATATCCGTGGCTTTTTAATTCGGGTAAGTCTCGTTAAAATTCGGGTCGAATTTTCTTTAAGGGGGAGTGAATGTCACGACCCGAAAACTAGGCTCTATTTTATCAGTAATAAATAATAATTATTTATTTATTTGCTTATTTATTTATTTAAATTATTATTTAATTAATAATTTATGTGTGCATTTTATGTGTTATATTAATTTATGCCTAGCATTTTAATTGGGTCATTTGTGCTAGTGTAGAAGTGTTGAGTCTTATTTCTTAGTGGGGAGTTGTTTATTTTGGGTAGTGTAGGGGAGGGGCCCTAATTGTAACATTTTGAAATAATCCCTTCCTACTCCCTCTCTTCTCCCTCACCTCCCTCACCCTATCACCCTCACTCACACTCCACCCCATTTCCCAGCTCATTTTTCTCTCTCTCTCTCTCCAAAGAAGGGTAAGTTTTTCTCTCTCACTTCTCTCTTCCTTATCTTCCTCTTCCTCTTGTTATCTCTCATTTCTTAAAACATGAAACATGTTTAGATCGTCGATAGGATCGTTGGAAGCCAAAAATATTCGAATTCCGTCAACTTTCATTAATTTCAAGTAAGTTGCTTTTCACCTATTTTATGCTAGAAATGCTACTCCATGTTTATTAGATGTTATGAATGCTATTTATTGCATCTTGGGTTGATTTGGGAGTGATTTGCATTTTGTTCATTTTTGTGAAAATTTGGTATTTGAATCATCTTTGATTGACGTCTTTAGATGTTATTCTAGTAGTCCTTTTGGTTCAAAATGGTGTAAGTACTTTAGTTCACATCTTGGTAGGGTTAGAAATGGTGAAGATTGGGTTTGTTTTGGATATTGGGTTGTTAATGGTAGAAACCCAGATTTTTGGCCGTAATTTGCCTTTCCGGGAAAGGAGGCGCGCGCACCCTCCCATAGGAGGCGCGCGCACCCTTTTGCCCTTCTTGAACAAAAACCTCCTGTCTCTTGGAGGCGCGCGCACCCTCTCCTCCTCCAATGTTGATTTTCCCTCTGTCGAAGGGAGGCGCACGCACCCTTTTGGTCGAAGCGCGCGCACCCTCATCCCTTGAATTCTAGCATTTCCTTCTGATTACATGAAGCGCGCGCCCTCTTCCCTATGAAGCGCGCGCACCCCTCCCTCCCCTGTTCCAAATTGATTTGTTTTCGTGCTATCTTCCGAAAGTCATAACACTCTCGTCCGAACTCTGATTTAGGTGTATAAACTATCGTTTTAAAGCTCTCCTTGAGATCTTCGAGATGAGTGAGTAGTTGTAGTTGGATGCCTAGAATTGAATTGGATCCTTTGTGATTGAATGTGTTATAGTAATTGAGTATTCTTACTTTGGAAGTATTGGAACACCTTTATTGTGTATTGTTGGTTCATTTCATCTTCTTGGTGATTATTTGGCATGATTCCCTACTTTGGAATCCATGGCTATTTATCGTGCTAGTATTTTATTACTTGGCCTACGTTTGAAAGTCCAGCTGGTTAATTGTGTTTGTTTCGGGCGATGCGAAATATTATAATGGCACAGCCAAGTCCATTATGATGTTGACCATTCTTTTGCCCCATTATTACCCTCCTCTAGATTGGCCTTGGATGTGAGAAGAGCTAGCTCTTTTGTGTGCATTTTAGCTTTACTTGGAGCATGACTTTGTGGCATGTCTCCCGTCCCTTGTGACACTTCATTTGGTTATTGGTTCCGGTACCGGGGATTTCTCTTCAGCTTTCATGCTATTATGAAGATGATGATTGGTTGATTATTGAAGCTGCGCAGTGACCTTTATTTGGTTTATCAGTTTGGGAAAACCTTGGCTATATCTTTTGTTATGTGTTTATTTTCGCTGCTATCTGACATATGATAATTGCTATGTGTTATGTGATTTATTATGAATTATTGCATCATAGCATGTCAAGTAGTTGCATTAGTAACTTATTGAGATTTATCTCACCCCCTTTCTTTTGTCTTTATTTTTCCTTAACCCCCCCAGGTGCTAAGGATTAGTCTCGCTGATCACGAGAAAGAGGACGTCGAGTGTGGATACATTCTTTTGGGGAAAGTTGTTATAGGTTGGTTTACATTATATAAATGTGTAAACTTTTTGGGATAGTTGTACCAAACAATGACGTCATTAAGAATTGTACATTTATATTCTGTTGGGCATAAACTTATGGAAGTTTATGATAGTTGTATTTGGTTGTTATCAAACTTGGATTTGTAAAACTTTGGATCATCACCTTTTGGTATCAAATGAAATTTTAACTTCGGTATTTCACAGTTTTGGTTTTAAGTCGACGTCCAGCTCGCGATCTCAGGCCCGCGGGGTTCGGGGTCGCGACAATAATAGTTATCAGTCGAGTATACAGATGGCACCGTATGAGGCTTTGTATGGGACGAGGTTGGGGAAGAAAAACTTTGGGGTGTTGACATGGTTCAGGACTCGGTGGAAAAGGTTAAAATTATTCGGGATCGATTGAAGACGGCCCAGAGTCGACAGAAGAGCTATGCCGACCACCGAAGACGTGATCTTAATTTTCAGACCGGAGATTTTGTGTTCTTGAAGGTGTCTCCGAAGGTTGGTATCCGAAGGTTCGGGAAGAAGGGTAAATTAGCTCCAAGGTTTGTTGGACCGTTTGAGATTTTGGGGAAAGTGGGACTTCTAGCATACCGTCTTGCGCTACCATCTTCTTTGGACCGGTTACATAATGTTTTTTACGTTTCTATGCTTCGGAAGTATGTTCATGACCCATCTCACGTTTTACCGAGGGTACCGGAGGATATAGAGCCTGATATGACCTACGAGGAACGACCGGTTCGAATCCTTGATTCTAAAGTCTAAAAGTTGAGAAGCAAGAGCATTGCGTTGGTTAGAGTCCTTTGGAAGAATCATAATGTCGAGGAATCGACCTGGGAGCTTCGAGAGGAGATGGAGCGTAAATATCCGTGGCTTTTTTAATTCGGGTAAGTCTCGTTAAAATTCGGGTCGAATTTTCTTTAAGGGGGAGTGAATGTCACGACCCGAAAACCCGTCTCTATTTTCTAATAATAAATATTTAATCATTTATTTATTTATTATTTAATTGTTTAAATTATTATTTAATTAATAATTATGTGTGCATTTTATGTTTCATAATAAATTATGTCTAGCATTTTATTTGGGTCATTTGTGCTAGTGTAGTATTATTTGGTCTTAGTTGTTAGTAGGAAGTATTAGAGTTGTGTAGTTAGTAGAGGAGGGGGTCTAAGTGTAAGTTTTGAAAATAATCCATCATCTCCCTACTCCCTCTCTTTCTCCCTCACTTCACACTCCCATTCCCAGCCTACTCTCTCTCTCTCCAAGAAAAGGGTAAATTTTTCCTCTCCCTTCGCTCTTCATTTTCATCCTCTTCCTCTCATCTTTTCTTATTGCTCATTTTATGAAATGTGTTTAGATCGTCGATAGGATCGCGTAGAACCAAAAATATTTGAATTCCGTCATCTTTGAGAAATTTCAAGTAAGTTGCTTTTCCCCCATTTTTATGCTAAAGTGTTCATTTCATTTTTATATAATGCTTTAGTTGATACATTTGACGTTTGATTGAGTTTGGTATTTATTTGGAAATTATTTTGGTTTTTGGTTTAAAATGGTGATTGTTATGAATGTTGGATTTGAATCTTGGTTTGGGGTTATATACGATGTTGATTAGGCCCCCTTTCAGCCTAGATGTTGTTTTGATTCATCGTTAGACTTGTTAGAAGCATTGAGATAAAGAGACTTGAGTTTCGGGTAGGATTTGGTGTAAACCCATAAAATTGGCCGGAATTTGCCCCTCCGGGCAAGGGGGTGCGCGCACCCTCTCAAGGGAGGCGTGCGCAGCCTTATGCCCTTTGTAAACTCAACCTTATAATTCTTGGAGGCGCGCGCACCATGTTCTGGGGGGTGTGCGCTCCCTCAACTGTTTCAAAATTCAAAACCTTTTGATCAAAGGAGGCTCGCGCACCCTTTCAAGGGAGGCGTGCGCACCCATTCCTTTTCCAGAAATCACACCTTCTGTTGTTGTGAGGCTCGCGCACCATTTTCTTTAGGGCGTGCGCATCCTTTAGGTAAGGCGCGCGCATCCCTTGGCACAAGGCGCGCGCACCCCCTACCCCTGTGTTGTCATTTTATCCAAATTGTCCGGAGTTCATAACTTTCTCATCCAGACTCCGTTTTAATCGTGTAAACTATCGTTTTAAAGCTCTCCTTGAGTCCTTTGAGATGAGTGGGTAGTTTTAGTTTAGTACATCGAGTTGAATTGAATCCTTTGTGATCGAATGTGTCATGGAAATTGAGTTGTTATTGTTTGAGACTATTGGAACACTTTACTTGTGTGTTGTTGGTTCATTTCATCTTATTGGTGATCACTTGATATGGTTCCCTACTTTGGAATCATTAGTTGTACTTGATATGGTTCCCTACTTTGGAATCATTAGTTGTTTATCGTGCTAGTATTTTATTACTTAGCCTTTACTTGAAAGTCCAGCTGGTATTTGTGTCGTGTTTGGGCGATGCGAAACATTATGATGGCACAAGCCAAGTCCATTATGATGTTGACCATTGTTTTGCCCCATTATTCCCCTCCTCCAGATTGGCCTTGGATGTGAGATGAGCTAGCCCCTTTGTGAGCATTTTAGCTATGGGTTTTGGGATTTGACTGTGTGTCATTGTCCCCTTATTATTATTGGTTCCGGTACCGGGGGTTTTCTCTTCAGCTTTCATGCTACTATGAAGATGTTGATTGTTGATTATTGAAGCTGCGCAGCGACCTTTATTTAGTTCTATCAGTTGGGAAACCTTGGCTAATATCCTTTGTTACTTGTTTATTTCCGCTGCTATCTGTTAATTGATAAATGCTATGTGCTAAGTGATATTTATTATTGTTTACTGCTTATTGCATCATAGCATGTCATATAGTTGCATTAGTAAATTATTGAGATTTATCTCACCCCTTTCTTTTATCTTTGTTTTTCCTTAATCCCCCCCAAGGAGGAAGGGATTAGACTCGCTGATCACGAGGAGGACGTCGCGAGGGTTGAGCTTTTTGGGCAAGTTGTTATTGGTGGGTTTACATTACATAAATGTGTAACCTTTTTGGGAATAGTTGTACCAAACTTGACGTCATTAGAATTTGTATATTTTATTATTTTGGGTGTAAGCTTATGGGGCTTACACTGGTTTATATTTTGTTGTTCAAGTTGGATTTCAAAACTTTGTGTTATCATCTTTTGGTATAAAAGGAAATTTTTATCTTCATTATTTTAGAGTTTATTGTTTAAGTCGACGTCCAGCTCGCGTACTCCGGGCCCACGGGGTCGGGGTCGCGACAGTTACAGGTACAAGTTTTACAATGGAAGAAAAATCAAAAGCAAAAATTATGCGCATCAAAAACTTACAAAATATGCGCAGCAAAGGAAAGATTACAAATCTAATCTAGTCTATGTTAATCCTAGATAGCGCTTCCCTAAGCTCATTTTGCAGGCCGGTAATCTTATCCATTAGCTCAATCTTGAGAGCTTGAAACTTAGCATTATATTCCACAGCCTGATTGACATAAGTCTTCATACCGACGAGCATCAAACTGTTGTCCTTTTGAAGGTCTTCAGAAACTCTGTTAAATGTATTCTCAAGTGAACCATATTGGTTTGCAAGAGATTGCTGAGTAGAAGCAATAGAGTCCTGAATTTCCTTCTGCGTATCTACTAAGCATTTGGTCAGCTCCACTTGAACCATGTTCTGACTTGCTTGCATATCCAGCATAGCTTGGTTCATAGCGCTGTTGAAAGTATCACGGAACTGAACTAAGTAGTTGGTGACATGAGATTTTAGCGCATCGAGAGAGGAGGAACTGAAGTCACTTGGCGCAAGATTGTCAATGGAGTTGATTACTTTGGCAGATTCCAGTTGAAAAATTTCAGTGAGAGTATTTGCCAAAGTGCTTAGCGCTTCAGACATACCATGTACAGATGGAATATTTGAGAGCGCAGTGGTAATAATACCAAAGTCATGCTCTATGTCTTGGCGGAGTGCATCAAAATTTGGAGGCATGGGCGCAGCTCCAGAACTTGTAGTAGGTGCAGCTTCAGAAGGGGTTGCCTTTGTTGCAGAACTCTCCCCGTTAATGGCACAATCAATAGCCTGTAGCAAATTGGCTTGCGCATCTAGCCTTACAGACTGCGCATCCAGTTGCTCTTGAATTTTAGCTTGCACAGTGACCATCTGGAAGTGCTGGGTTTGCGCGGCAAATTGATTTGCTTGAATAGTTTGAAGCATGGCCAAGATTTGGCGCATGTCCATTGAAGAACTGGAAGGATCTGAGGGAGCAGCAACTGGGGTTACAATGGGAAGGACTGGAGAGGTATGTGAAGCCCCAATAGGTTGTACAGGAGTGGCAGCAGCAGCAGGAGTAGCTTGCGCATAAACTGGAGAGTGATGCGCAGGAATGGGAGAATGATGGACATCATAGTCTTCTGAGTTTGAGTCCTCATCAGCATCTTCTACTAACGGCGCATCATCATACACTGTAGGATCTGGCGCATTATGAGCAAGGCCTTCACCATCAATAAAGACTGGTGGGGCGTGTTGCACAATGTTCCTCTGCGCAACTGCAGCTAGCCTAGCTTCCCTTGCAATATCACGCGCAGACTTTTCAGTGCGCGGAGGAGAATGCCTTGGAGGATCTGATTCAACATCAGATAAGTCTTCCATGGCTCGCTTTGTAGCACGCTTCTTGGTAGCAACCTTCTTGACCCTGCGCGATGGAGTGGCCTTCTTTACAGATAGTGGGATCTCATCCTCACTAGAAGTATCATTGCGCAGTGGCTTTGCAGTCTCCTTCTACTTCTCCCCCTGAGATTGAGCAGCCTTAGAGGTTCTAGTAGATTTGGAAGGGCTAATGAGTGGATCATTTGCGCGCTTTGACTTAGGCGCAGGAGGAGGGGGCGCAGCAACATCTTCTGCTTGTACGTCTTCATCAGACTCATCCAATAGAGTTCTTGATTCCTTAGCTTGCTTCTTTTTCTTTTCCTTCTTCTTCTCAACGGGCGCAGGAGCCTTAGCCTTCTTAGACTTCTTGGGAGGCTCAGGGTCAGCAGTGCCCTTGCGCTTAGGAGCAGGCGCAGAAGGTTCCTTGATCTTTATACCGGTTGCAGCAGGTTTAGAAGCCTTCTTTTTCTTGCATGGCTCATCAGAGGCAATACCCTTGCCCTTTTCTTTCGCGCCAACTTTACTTAACTCAGGCTCATAGACAGATTCATCTTCTGATTCTGACTCAGATTCAGAGGCTTCCTTGAGCTCACTATCAGAAGTTGAGGAGATCCTTTATCATTAGGATGAATGTCCTCAAACACTTCAATGGGATCCGCAGCCCAGTACATGCAATAAACGAAGTTGTTGACTTCACGGCGGAAATTCTTAAGGAATACGTGTGCGTGGAAGTCACATCAACTTTGAGAGAGGGGTCCTCATCCACCAACTTGCGTATTTTGGGGAAGCGCAGGAAGATGACAGTGAGGATTCTGCAGTGAGTCTTGTACTTGGGTGGCCTCTTGGTGTCAGCAGCCTTTTTCTTGTAAACCCTCACCCAGTGCACAAGTTCATCATAAATGATTTCAGCCCAACTTAGCTGTTTCTTCTTATAGATAGCTGCGCAGCACATCCACTGTTTGCTGATGAAAGTGGACTTATTTCCATTCTTGCAGTTGATAGAATCTCCGATGATGGTGCAGAGATGATACATCAATTCACCAAAATCTTTCCTGTCATGGTTGTTGTATAAACCAACCAGAGTAGGAATCTTAATCAGCTTCTGCGCAACCTTATCTTGCACATCCTGTGATAATTTCTTCTTGTTGCACGCATGAAGACCCATCGTCTGTCTGATGTGCGCGTAGTTGATCGTCACAAAAACCCCGCGGATAGAACTTTTGAGGCAGGGAACGGTGATGTCGTCATAGACTCGATCCACTTCTTCTGCGATGGGAGGATGAAAGACTGGCCTTTAGTGAATAGAGGCAAGATTCCAGAGGTGTCCATAATTTCCAACATATATCGTCCAAGGGCATCATGGCGCAAGTCCTCTACATCTAGTTCCCATCCAGGGATAAAATAGTTGAGACTCTACTCAAAACAAAGTTATGAATTAGTTCTGGACATGCGCATGGAGAGAAGCGCATGCGCATGAGCGATGTGCGCAGCGCATGGACTAGACTCCATACTTTAGAAAATATTATAAATATAAAGGGTAAAAATGTCCAAAAACATAAAATTTAAACTACACGCCCAAAATAGGCGCGAAAAGCATAAACAAGGATAGAAAATCATGTTATGGCACATTAAGAGACTTTTCATAAGAACATGAAGAACATGTGTTAAATACACGAAGAACATAAAAATGTCTAAGTGCTCCAAAATGCATAAAAAGCATATCATAATGTTCAAAATGAAAAATCACACACAAACAAGAAAACCACAACAAAAATAACAAGAACATACATCCAAGATCTGAGAAAAACGAAATAAGAATACGAAAAGTTTAAAAACTCGAAAAATCTCAGAAAACAAACCAAACAATCATTGATCATAAGACAAATTACATAAATGAATAGGCACAAGTAAAACGAGCACACATCATCAAATAATTTGAAAAACGAGCAACGGATCATAGAGAAATCAGAAAGGGGAATATTCAAACCTTCGAACCCATTAATGGCGGAAAAACTGGAAAAGAGGTGTAGAGAAATCTTACCATTTGAAGATCCTCTGGTTTCTTTGATGATGTAGATGACTTCTTAGGAGCCATAACAGTTATATAGAAGAAATTTACGAGAAAAAGGAGTAAAAAGATGATGAGTGCAGAGAGAAAGAGATGTCAGAGAGAGAGAGAGAAAGAGAAAATTGAGTCGGTTGAGTGAGGAACGAAAAAGAGAGAGAGAGAGAGAGAGAGAGAGAGATAAGAGCAGAGACGGCGGAGAGGGGTTATCACCAAAAAACGAAGTGTGACATCATGGAGCGCTGACATAAGTTGGTGAAAGTCAAGCGAGTGAGGCGCACGCGCATGTGAGGTGTACGCGCAAGTGACGTGGACCAATAAGAAACGCGCGTGAAAAGCCTTAGCCGCGCGCGTGTGTCAGGCATTAATGGTTAAAAAGAATCTTTTCCTATTTCGTCATAAATAGCACACAAAAAGCATTAATGGCGCGTCACTCAATGCCTTTGCATTAAATGAGGTGGGACGTGCGCAGGGGTAGAAAAGTAATTTCCCAAGAAAATTCAAAAAGAAATGACGAGGGAAAATACATAATTACGCAAGTACCCTTGCAAATTATGTGCTGACTCAGCAAGTCAAGGACCTAGGTGAAACTATTTGAAAAGAAAACTTACCTGAGGTCCACGTGGCATGCGCATGAAGCATATGCGCAGCTCTATAATGCGCAGAGTTTCGTAGAAAACTCGGAAAATATTTTCCTTATGAGCAACATTATGTGCGCATGTAGTGCGCAAGCGCATGAGGCAGTTCTAACTTAGATAATTCAGGAAAACACAAAAATATTAGTATTGACAAATCATATGGACAAGATTTTAGCTGAGTTCAAGCATACCTATTTCACCTGTCAAAAAGATGAATCTTTTAGCATCTAGTGCTTTTGTAAGAATATCGGCGATTTGATAGTTGGTTCCCACGTGTTCCAAATGAATGTTTCTTTTCTCCACGTGGTCTTTGAGGAAGTGATACTTGATGTCAATATGCTTTGTCTTGGAGTGCATGACTGGATTTTCATAAATCGCAATGGTTGAAGTATTGTCGCAGTAGATAGGACAATTTTTTTCTTTGATGTCATAGTCCACCAATTGCTACTTCATCCACAGAATCTGACAGCAACAGCTTCCATCAGCAATATATTCTGCTTCATTAGTTGAGACAGAGACTGCAGCTTGTTTCTTACTAGCCCATGACACAAGTCGATATCCGAGGAAATGACAAGTCCCGCTTGTGCTTTTCCTATCAATTGATCACGCTGCATAGTCCGCATCTGAATAACCTACAAGTTTAAAACTCGAATCTTTGGTGTACCAAAGTCCAAGGTTAACAGTGCCGGAGAGATATCGTATAATACGTTTCACAGCAATTAAGTGTGCTTCTCTAGGGTCAGATTGATAACGAGCGCAAACACAAACACTAAACATAATATCTGGCCTACTTGCAGTAAGATAAAGGAGAGAGCCAATCTTACCTTGATATAAAGTGTGATCAACTTTCTTACCTTTTAAGTCTTTGTCAAGCTTGTTACCGGTAGCTATTGGAGTAACATATGGTTTAGCATTGTCAAGTCCAAATTTCTTGATTAGATCCCTTGTATACTTTGCTTGGTTGATAAATATGCCTTCATCCATTTGCTTGATTTGAAGCCCGAGGAAGAATGTGAGTTCTCCCATCATGTTCATTTCAAACTTGCTTTTCATTAGTTTCTCAAAGCGCTTGCACAACAATTCATTAGTAGAACCAAAAATAATATCATCGACATAAATTTGAACAAGTAATTTATGATCATTATGTTTGGCAATGAAAACAGTAGTATCGATTTTAACGCGAGTGAAGCCTTTCTCAATGAGAAACTTGGATAGTGTATCATACCATGCTCTTGGTGCTTGCTTTAGCCCTTACAAAACTTTCTGGAGTTTGTAGACATGATTTGGAAATTGTGGATCTTCAAATCCAGGAGGTTGGGCAACGTAGAGTTGTTCTTGGAGTTCACCATTTAGAAACGTACTCTTAACATCCATTTGATATAACTTAAAGTTCTTGTGAGCAGCGTAAGCTAGGAAGATCCTTATAGCTTCAAGTCTTGCAACGGGCGTAAAAGTTTCATCGTAGTCGATTCCTTCCTCTTGCCTGTAGCCTTGTGCAACCAACCTTGCTTTGTTTCTTGTGATGGTTCCATTCTCGTCCATTTTGTTTCTGAACACCCACTTTGTACCAATCACTCCTTGATCATTTGGTCATGGAACAAGAGTCCAAACTTTACATCGTTCAAACTGATTAAGTTCTTCTTGCATTACACCAACCCAATTAGGATCTTAGAGCGCTTCATCAGCCTTATTGGTTCAATTTGACAGATAAAAGCAGTGTAAGCATCAAAGTTAGTAGCTCTCCTTGTACGAACCCCAACATGAAGATCACCAATGATATTAATGATTGGGTGATCTCTATGTTGTTCATATATATGTTTAGGACATAGAATTGCTTAATCCCAATCATGTTTAACATTTAGGATCCCCCAATTTTATTAGAACCTTTTTAAGGTACCCTTAGGATTCTTTGTGACCAGCACAGGTGTATAACAACTTTTCAATCAAGAAAAACCAGCTAGAGGAAGCAAATCAGCAGACCAGCATTCAAGTTACCGATCAACTTAGCATTCAAGTTGCCAATCAACTTACTACTCAAGTTGCCGATCGGCAAAGACAGTCTGTACTGATAGTCAGGTTACATCGCTCTACCTTAAAGTCAACCTTACTGATTGTCTTTGTCCTGTCGTACTGTCTTATCCGAAAGTAGTTTATCTGCTCTGTTATGATTACTGCGCCGTCTGACACAACTATTTTTAGCTCTACTCTGTCTCTACTTGCTTTTGCAGGTAAAAGGGGTCTTTACCCATCAGACTTTTCCAAGCATGCGTGTACTCCATATCTTGGCCATTAATGCTGAAGATACCGTATTTAATGCTACTCAACTACCCAGCTGGAAATTTAAATTTACAAGCCTTCTTCAACAAGACCCAAGTCATTAACTCCTCTTAGAGGACTTAGAGCATTGAAGAGGGTTGGTGATTTTAGTGCATTGAAGAGAATTGATTGTTTAGAGCATTCATTGAAGCTCAAACATTCCTTGTCCCAGAAATCATTAGACAATTGTTAGGACATACACTTGTGCACAAACTCATCAACATTGTCAGTATTCCCGAACTAGATTATTTTAAGGAATACGTTGCTTGAGTTATTCACACACCCACCTGAGTGAGATATGTTCTCTTGAACTTGCCGCTCAAAAACACTTGGTCAGATTTGTACTACGATCCATTAGTGATCTCTAGAATTTAGTCTTTGTATCCGGCAAAGCCGCTCTTGTAATAGACTAGGGATATCTAATAGTGCTCTTAACCCAAATCCAAGTTCTGACCAAACTTGGTAGAGGACGTAGCAGTATTTACACTGTGAACCTCTCCAAATCATTTTGTCCCGTGTTACTTATTTATCCTTTCCGGTTGGAAGTCTATCACTGGCATATCTTACTTGTTCTTAGTGATTCATTGTAATTTCTATTTACCAATCTCTTGAAACTGCATTGAACTTTTAGAAATCACTTTGTGTTAAACCAAGCTCTCAAAACCGTTTTATAAACTATTTTGTGTGAGTTAAAACTAAGTCATATCTTCTCCGCTGCGCTTACTGATAATTGTTTGTAAACTGATAAGTGACTTTGCATTTATAAAGTGTTTCTTTGGAAAAGTTTTAATTAGGCTATTCACCCCCCCTCTAGCCTATTTTCCTACCAATTGGGCCTAACAATTGGTATCAGAGCTTGGAATTTTGAAAGAAATTTCCAAGCTTTGCAGCTGGGTTGCCGATACCATGGCAGGAAAAATCATGTAGTCATTCAACATCACTACCATTCCGTTGTTGAATGTCAACGAGTTTGGTGTCTGGAAATCTCGTATGATAAAGTATATGAACTCAATCGATGATCGGTTGATGAAGGTCATAGAAGGTGGTCCAATAATCCCTTTAAAAGTCTCAACAACCTATAGACCTATTCCCTCCACTCCGCTGACACAACATGCTGATCGTGATACTGAACAAGAAACCCATATTCAGATTGAAGAAACTTTGGTTGAGAAACGAAGAGAGGAATGGACTGAGGACGACAAACTTTCAGCTGCCCTAGATGGAAAAGCATGCCACATTAACTCCTGTGGTGTGGATGACAAGCAATACAAACTCATTGACTTGTGCTCCACGGCTCAAGAATGCTGGAACAAGCTCCTTGCTTACTTTGAAGGTGATGAGCAGGTGAAGGACAACAGACTCTACGATTGCATTGCTGAGTTTGAATCCTTCAAGAAACAAGATGGTGAATCACTAAGGAGTGCCTACGACAGATTTTGCGAGGTAAGTAATTTATGTGCTTCATTAGGTAAGGTTTATACTATGAAAGACCTAAATATTCATTTTCTAAGTTCTTTAGGAAATGAGTATCATACCAAGGTCACTGCTGTTAGAGAAGTGAGAGACTTAAACAAGACTTCTATTCAGAATCTTGTGTCTAGTCTATTTCTGTATGAGAGAAAACTGCAAAAACTTAACGTTCTCGATAAAAATTTCAAAAACTTGTCTCTATTAGCTCAATCACAGATATCCTTCCCTCCAAAAAAATTCCCTCCTATAGATCCCCATCCGACACCCTGCTGTTCCAAAACCCCAGAAACAACCTCAGAACAACCTATGGAAGAAGACGAATTTGTCGCCTTCGCTAGGAAATACAAAAGGTTTAAAGACTTCAAAAGAATGCAGAAAGGAAGCTACCAGCAACCAAAACCATTCACACCATCACTTCAAAAACCAGCAAGTTACAATAAACCCTCAACGAGTGCTACCAACGGAAAGAACAACAAAGGTGATCTTATCTGCTTCAACTGCAGAAAACCTGGTCACTTTGCTTCCAAATGTCCTCAACCAAAATATGAGTATGTGAGGAAGTCATTTACCAAGAGACATCCTAAGTCTCGAAGCTTTGTTGCCAATGAAAGCACAGAAAAGGCCTTGCCGGTTTGGTGTGAAACTGACTCAGACGAAGATGCCGATGAAGACGAAGATGCTGATGTAAGTTTTGTTGCCCTAGACTTAGAAGATGCCGATATATCGTCTCTGCCGACTCCAATCTACCGAGATCCATCTCCTCCAAGAACTCCAGTCAGAGAAGAAGCTACTGGAAGACCTCAACCACACTTCAAAGAAATTAGTGTCAAAGCAGAAAACCCAAATGGATACAAAGTTCATCAAGTGGGAACCTCACTCTATGGCCAGTGTAACTCTTCTCAATTCACTGCCATCAAACCAAAATCCTTACCGATGACCAGAAAGTTTTCATTCACTGAACATCCTAGCATTGCCAAAAGTCTATCTAAACCCATCTCTTCTCTACCTGACTTCTCTCCTAAACCTATTATCTCTACCGCTAAGATTTTAGCTGACCCCTTTCTTGAAATATCTAAAGCTGAAATGGTAGAGACAATGGATGAACTTTTTATTGATCATGAGAAGCTGAGTAGCGTTCATAAAGTGATGGCTGCTGATTTAATAGAATTTCTGCAGAGAATGACTTGCTTATGTCTGAACTTAAAGTTCTCAAAGGACATGAGCTTGAGTCTGTTCTTCTAAAGAAATAAAACCTAGATCTCAAAAGTCAAGTGGCAGTATTGATATCTCAGATCGAAGATCTTGCGAAAAGAAACAATCATCTCTCAAGGATTGTTGATTCTTACACAAAATCTAGAGTTGCTGTTGAAACAATCCTACAGACCCAAATGTCATATAAGGACCAATCAGGGTTAGGATTCGATTCTAGCAGCAGTAGCTCTACTGAAACTTGTGCGACCGAGAAAAGGGGTGAGAAAGTTGAATATAATTCTGTTCACTCAGTACATGTGGATGCTAAGCCAGTATATAGTGCTGTTGCTATGAAGTATCCTAAGAACCAGAACAAAAGGAAAGATAAGCACAAACAAAGTTATGTTAAGGTTGCTGACACTGAGTTTGCTGATAACGGTATTCTTGGTGAATACATCAGCAGAGCAAGTGCTACCGGTCTAACCACCTCTGTTGCCAATGGACAAGTACCTAAAAAGGTATTCTTGGTGAATACATCAACAGAATGGGAAGAAAGGCAACACTAGCACCTTCAAACCTACTATGTTTGTGCCTGCTCAATTCTCTAGTTCTGCCGATGCACTAACTAAACAGAATGATGTTCTACCGACTCCACAGCCTATCAATCAAGTGAGATGTTCTAATTGTTCTGATTTTTGTCATAAGGCTCATGAATGCCTCTTGTGTTGGGTTTTGAGCAAACATGAACAACGGAATTAAACCCAAAAGCCTAGATCCGATCAAGATGATTAAATTAATACGGATATGAATTTAGAATACTAACCGTGGTGATGCTTTAAAATTTTCGGATCTTCAAATCTTCAAGTCTTCAAGCTTTAGATTTGATCTCCTTGTTCTTCGCGTTCTTCGGATCACGATCACAGGAAAACGAACTTTGAGATGTTAAAGGAAGCATCCTCTATGTGTATCCACACGCGAACGAATATCTAGAACGATTCTAGATCTGGATTGCTAGACCCATTAGAAAATATGCTTTTCTAATCTTCAAAGGCTATATGAATTTATTGGTGTTCTTGAGTCTTTGATTCTCAATCTAAACTCAAGAATATGTTTCTCAAACATGCGGAGGCTACCAATAATGATACAATATCAATCCATACTGATTAGGGTTAAGAGAGAGGTATTTAAACTCATTAGTCCTAAACCTTTTAGGAGAAATAGGTCAAAATCCGTCAAAACACGAAATCATATTTTTGGCCCAAACAGGGCCTGCTCGGCCGAGTCCTTTGAGGTGCTCGGCTGAGCACCTTTGCTCCAGAAAACTGACCTTCTGATGACCCTTTGCTCGGCCAAGTCCAATGAGGTGCTCGGCCGAGCACCACCAGAAATCCGTTTTTAGCCTTTTAAACAATTCGTTCTTTTGTGTGTGACCCCATAGGATTATATTAAGTTGACAATGAGTCCAACCAAGGTCAAACTCATAAATCATGAGCGGACTCTAGCAAGCCATCATGACTACCCAAATAATATAACTTAAAGAAGTTCGTAATCCTTAATAGAACATATCACAATCCTTTTGTCACGCGATATCATATTGAACATAAGTCATGGTCCATGTCAACTTATCTTGTTCAATGCTTTCTCGATCCAAGTAGATTGATAATGAGCAAATGGTATTGATCTCATCAATTCATTTGAGCCCGGCCACGCATTTCATCAATCTCACTCTACGAGAGGCCCAAGCAGATATCTCTCTTGAGAGAGGGACAAATCCCATCTTGACTTATTACCTTTCCCTACATGAATCCGATTATGCCAATCGTAGCCTTTATAACCACCCGGTTAGGGGTGACGTTTGAGTACGTCAAACATAATGTTCATCATGTGGAAGACTGTAATAATCTCAGGTCTAAGGATATCAATGATATAACTATTATGAGATTTAATTATGACATTTGACCATGATATAAATCTCATAGGTGGGTCATGTCCAGTACATGTTCACCAACAAGTACCCATAAGCTTAATCTGTATCATATACACATGATCATCAATTAAACTTATACTAGTTCTTCATAAGTACTAGGGACGGGGATTATTATAATAAACATGTAAAACATATTGTTATCTCCATAACAAATGAGAACATGATGTAACGTAAGGCCTTTCTCAAGGGCCTAGAGCATAATTCCAACAATCTCCCACTTGCACTAGGCCCAATCAACGTGTATCCAATACCCATTGAGCTAAGTTATGATCTCCATCATTTTTACAAGTGAGCACATGTAAGATAATTATCCTTGTTATCATCATAAGGCATTTTGCATATTTTGACAACTCCCATGTCAACGATTTCTCGTAGAGATGGAAACGTCTGAGTGCGTGTTTGGATCATAGATGAGCCCTTGGCACCTTAGCTTGTGCAATAACCTTTATTTCACAACAAAGGTCCATATGATTAGTATTACTAGAAACTATTTCTAGTTTTTTTTTACTAATAACATCTATATTCAAACAATTCCCTTAGTTACAACTCTTGTAACCAAATACTCAATTTTATTCGTAGAATATTTATAGTGTATTTGCTTGGAACTATTCCAACTAATAGCACCCTTTTAAACATATGTTTATACTGCGATTTTCAATTACTCTTGTTGATGTGGAAGCATGCATCTACGTAACTATTTACTAGATCATCTCCCATTCCAACAAACATAAAAAATACATCCTTAGTTCTTCTCAAGTACATAAGGATATACTTGACCGTTATCTAATGACTTTCACTAGGATACGATTAGTATGTTCTCATCATACTCCAAGTATACGAGTTATACCGTCTAAGTACATAATATGACATTCATGATAGATCCAATTGCCGAAGCATATGGAATCCTAATAATGTATTCTTGCTCATTAGTCTTCCACTAAGACTAAGTCTTGCCAAGAACACTGTCATTAGACAACTTCGCAAGTTCTTCTCCAAGAGTCTTGTATACTGAACAATTCAGTACATTGTCTCCATAAGTACTTTAACACAAACCAATCAACTTCCTAGATTAATATCAATAGATATTAATTTCAAGGATATAAGCGGCTTATTCCTAAGTCATTTCATTAAGAAACTCTTTCAAATGAACTATATGTTAGACATATACTTAAGACTAGGAATTAGACTATGCTCCCACTAATTTCTTAGCAAACACAAGTCTCTTTATTGATGAATTTCAAACGATTTGAATGCTCCATCAAAATGATTGTTTCAACTCCAAGAAGGTTGCTTCAATCCATCTCATGGATTTCCGCAACATACATACTTTATTAGAATTTCTAGACTATCAAACCTTCAGGTTGTATCCAATACATCCTTAAGTGAGTTCCCGTTAAGAAACGCTGTTTTGATATCCATTTGTCAAATTTCATATTCCAAATATGAAGATATGACAATGAGAATTCTAATAACTTAAACCATGACTTTAAGTGAGAAAGTTTTATCATAGTCGAAATATGAGTCAACCTTTTCACATTTAATCTTGCTTAATTAGTATGTTCCTTTACTACCCATGTTAGTTTTCTCCAAGAAAACTTGATTCCATCCTTTGGTTTTTACACCTTAGGTTAGAAAGATCAAGTTCCAAACTTGATTAATATACATGGATTGCCTTTTAGATTTTATGACTCCAGGCCATTAATCTAAAATTGAGCGGACATTGCATTTTGATAGGAAGTAAATATACCATTCTCAATGAACTTTACCTCTTATACTTTCTTTAATAAGAAATCCAATATTTCTCATTATAGATTGTATCATATCATATATGCAATTAACTTGTGTAATTTGAACGAATTTCCACAACTCCTTGCGAAAGTTCATTCAACTTCCATCTAAGGTTCTATGTTATCTTCTAGGTCTCAAACAATTCGAGATATATTTTACTGCCACTGATTCTTTTAGAGATAAACAATTTACCTAGAAAAGTACCATTACAAGCAACAAACAATTTGTTTCTTAGAAGTAAAATAATATCCTCAAGTTTCCTTGGGATATCCCATGAAAATACATTTATTAGATTTAAGTGTGAGCTTGTTCCAAACAAGTCTTTTCGCAAAAAGTCTCACCATCTTAAATCTTTATGAAAGACAAACCAAGTTTTCTTTCATTCCATATCACATATGGTACCTTTGAACCTATTTTAATGGAACTCAAATTAGTGTAATTATAGCGGTTTCCAAAACATAACCCCAAAATAAATAATGGAAGATCAATTTGACTTTATCATCTAATGAACCATATCCAATAAGGTTCTACACCTCCACATAGACACATCATTCTAAATGGTGTTCTCGGTGGAGTTAATTTGTGAAACAATTTCACAACCTAAAGATGATTGTCAAATTCTTGGTTCAATTATTCATTATCACGATCGAATCGGGATTTCTGAATAATTTTGCCAAGTTACCAAAATCCTCTTTTAGCATTGCTACTTAATGAACCATATACATCGACATGTATTAGGTCTAATAAGATATCAGCCTTTTACTACTCCTAGTAAAAGTTGTCTTAATCCAAGTAAATAAGATTTGCATAAATCATATGATTTAAAATCGTATGACTTTAAAACTCCGTCCCATGGAATTTTAGATATGCGTTTCTCATTTATTTGATCAAAACAATAATGCCTTGAGAATTTAATTATTTATGTTATAGTCTTATTTATTATTTTGTTCTTCAAGATTTAGGATATGAGATTTATTTATATGATTTAACAATACGATAAAGCAAATCATAATAAATAAAGCTCTTTCTTATTCCAAATAAGAAATAAATATCCTTCATTATCTTATAGCAAAATAATACTTTCTACTTAATGAGCAAAGCCACTTCATAAGTGTTCCACGAACAATGTTGCAACTCTTGCATCATTATCATTCGCAGATTAACTTTACCTTTTATAAGTAGTCTTTCTTTTTATTAATTGTTGCACATTTATACAAATGTGGGATCCAATCCGGTATCCAATACCCAATGATTAAAATTAGAAAGATTAATTTTATAGCATAAATATCCTTTGTGGTTGTCTCACTACCATTCACCTTTTATTGATCATCCAAAATTTTGATTGCAATTTTAAATGGTCAATCAAATTGCCACATTACCAAATTGCATTATTCAGAGTCATAATTTTAGCCACAATTATTTCCTTTAGGTTTGACAACGTTTGTCTTACCTTTAGCTTTTAATTCTTCCTTTTAGAAAATCATAAAGTCAAAATCGAATTTTGGACTTAGGTCATCATCTTTCCGCATGATAGTTCAGATATTGAGAGGACAAACCAATGTCTCATCAATTCGACTAACTTCAGCAATCAAGAACAATTCAAGATTCTAATTTTAGTTTATCTGAATTCTTAATTGACATCACTTTTCAGGAAACTTGGTTTCACAAACCAGCCGTCTAAAATTAGATTCAATCCCAGATTAATCTTGAACTTGACATTTAATTTCAGGAAACATGGTTTCTGAAACCAATCATCTGATAATTAAATTCAACTCAAAATATTTATCTTAGAAGCGGTAGATTTTAAATTTCCAAATTTATCCTATAATTGCATTTCTTGATTCATTTAGGATTTGGTGCTCATGGTGATCAAATCACCATGATTATCAAAACCAAGAATAAACAATTTATTCATGAATCTAAGATCATCAACAAGTTAATCAAATTAAATTTTGATGATCCTACGGAACATATTAATCAAATTAATATTGCAATTTAGGTTACTCAGGATTATTAAGAATGTATAATTTCCATTCTTGCTTTAGAACAATTCTTAAGCTCATGAATAATTTCCATTCTGAAGAACAGACCGCAGTAATAAACATAATTAAAGTTTAAAAAAATATTCTACACAAATATGCAAATAAATATACACCTATATTTCATACCAGTCATTTAAGAGATATATAGATTGTATTTCATAAATACTCCCACTAAATTATATAACCTTCATATACATCCAATGTATAATATAATTTGAATGGGCTAAGATCCTTCTTTAATTTAATTTCAAGTCCGCTTTGGCGATACTGCTCAAAATTAAATTAATTAGGTAGACAACTCTTTGTCAATCATATCATATATGACTCTTAGATCTTTTATGAGATTGTAGATATCGTATATCTAACATGTTTTAATCTCATTTGTGCCTTAGGCCCAAAACTTTGTCTTTTGATAGCCTAATTAAGTCAAACCATTTTAAACGTATAGGAATCACTCTTTCCTCATCTTGCTCATAAATGGATAGAATCAATGCACCTCGCTTTGGCAGAGCCCACACAAAACTACCCACGTACTCACAAGTGTTTTAATCATGGACTGGCACGGAACTTAAATTTTAAAGAAGGTTCACAACATATAGCATGGTAAATGTTTATAGTCACATAATATAAACACATAAAGCAACGGTTAATAATTTAACTAATCTCATTAATTAAATTAAGATTTCATGTGATTGATTTATGGGGATAAATTCTTTAACACATTATTGAGAGCACGATTGTACGGTCGAAACTAAGCCTTAAGGCATCCACAATCCCGTACCAAATTTAGAAACTAGAAGAAACAACTATGTAAGGTCGAAACTAAGCCAGAAGGCATCCACAATCCCTTACATAAAGTAACTCGATTCTAAATTCTTTTGTCCCATCAATTTATTACTTTGACCTTGAAATTTGTTTTCAGGTAACACGGTTTCTCAAACCAGCCATCTGACAAACAAGTTCAATCCAAAGTGATTTCGAACATGCCTCAATTTCAGGAAACACGGTTTCTAAAACCAGCCATCTGAAAAACAAATTCTGTCCAAAATCCTTCTGCTCGGCCGAGTCCTTTGAGGTGCTCGGCCGAGCATCTTTGTGTTCCAAAATCTGTACATTCTGATTCAATCTGCTCGGCCGAGTCTTATGGACTGCTCGGCCGAGCATCATGATCAGAACAGATTTTTCGAATTTCAATTCTCAAATTGCTTTCCCGATTCAATAAGGGTTTGATGTTCATGATGATCAAATCATCATGTTCATCAAAGCCTTGAATAAACGATTTATTCATGAATCAAAGATCATCAACAAATCAATCCAATTAATTTTGATAATCATAAGGAACATAATAATCAAATTATTATTGAAATTTAAAATCCCACATAACGTATTTAAACAGTGCGATTTTATGATCTCCATATATCACATATATATACATAAAATTCAAATCACATAAACATCAAGAATCCAAATTCAAATAACATGCCAACACATATAATCCAATAATATTATTAACATGATATTATTAAAATAATCATGATGAACGGGGCTCTGATACCACTGTTGGGTTTTGAGCAAACAGGCACAGCGGAATTAAACCCAAAAGCCTAGATCCGATCAAGATGATTAAATTAATACGGATATGAATTTAGAATACTAACCGTGGTGATGCTTTAAAATTTTCGGATCTTCAAATCTTCAAGTCTTCAAGCTTTAGATTTGATCTCCTTGTTCTTCGCGTTCTTCGGATCACGATCACAGGAACACGAACTTTGAGATGCTAAAGGAAGCATCCTCTATGTGTATCCACACGCGAACGAATATCTAGAACGATTCTAGATCTGGATTGCTAGACCCATTAGAAAATATGCTTTTCTAATCTTCAAAGGCTATATGAATTTATTGGTGTTCTTGAGTCTTTGATTCTCAATCTAAACTCAAGAATATGTTTCTCAAACATGCGGAGGCTACCAATAATGATACAATATCAATCCATACTGATTAGAGTTAAGAGAGAGGTATTTAAACTCATTAGTCCTAAACCTTTTAGGAGAAATAGGTCAAAATCCGTCAAAACAGGAAATCAGATTTTTGGCCCAAACAGGGCCTGCTCGGCCGAGTCCTTTGAGGTGCTCGGCCAAGAACCTTTGCTCCAGAAAACTGACCTTCTGATGACCCTTTGCTCGGCCGAGTCCTATGAGGTGCTCGGCCGAGCACCACCAGAAATCCGTTTTTAGCCTTTTAAACAATTCGTTCTTTTGTGTGTGACCCCATAGGATTATATTAAGTTGACAATGAGTCCAACCAAGGTCAAACTCATAAATCATGACTGGACTCTAGCAAGCCATCATGACTACCCAAATAATATAACTTAAAGAAGTTCGTAATCCTTAATAGAACACATCACAATCCTTTTGTCACGCGATATCATATTGAACATAAGTCATGGTCCATGTCAACTTATCTTGTTCAATGCTTTCTCAATCCAAGTAGATTGATAATGAGCAAATGGTATTGATCTCATCAATTCATTTGAGCGTGGCCACGCATTTCATCAATCTCACTCTACGAGAGGCCCAAGCAGATATCTCTCTTGAGAGAGGGACAAATCCCATCTTGACTTATTACCTTTCCCTACATGAATCCGATTATGCCAATCGTAGCCTTTATAACCACCCGGTTAGGGGTGACGTTTGAGTACGTCAAACATAATGTTCATCATGTGGAAGACTGTAATAATCTCAGGTCTAAGGATATCAATGATATAACTATTATGAGATTTAATTATGACATTTGACCATGACATAAATCTCATAGGTGGGTCATGTCTAGTACATGTTCACCAACAAGTACCCATAAGCTTAATCTGTATCATATACACATGATCATCACATGATCATCAATTAAACTTATACTAGTTCTTCATAAGTACTAGGGACGGGGATTATTATCATAAACATGTAAAACATATAATAACCCAAGGTTGTTATCTCCATAACAAATGAGAACATGATGTAACGTAAGGCCTTTCTCAAGGGCCTAGAACATAATTCCAACATCTTGAAGCACCTATCTCGACCCACTGAGGTTACATCCTCCAGTGGTGGCCAGATGTGGTTACCAAAGAGGAACTAACCCTCAGACCCAAGAATAAGGGGGTGTAGATACCCCGGGGGCGGGGGCCACGGCTTGGCTAGAGCGTGTGAATTACCCTAGGATGTCTAATTGTGTTTTAGAGTCGCCACCCACATATTTGAGGAACGTAAGAAAACCTAATGTTCATGAGCCTAAGTTTGATTTACGAAAACAGAGATTCTTTGGGATGAGGGGCTTGGGGGTTAGGTTACGAAATGGGAAGTACTTAAACACCCATTTCGCCCGAGCAAAGTCGGTCTTGTTTGTTCACAATTCACTTTTAAAGATAAATGTGTTCTTCCTATTAAAATGGTGATAAAAAAGGGGTTTTAAAGCTTGAAATGTAGGGAGATGACTCCTAGGCCAATTCAATGTAATGAAAGGACCGTCGGTGTCATGTCCTAAATGGTTTTGGGTGATTGCACATTTGATTGAAGAAGAAGAAGAAGAAGAAGAAGAAGAAGAAGAAGAAGAAGAAGAAGAATGCTTAAGACATTTACCTATAGTATCCTTCAAAGATAACCTCTTGAAAAGCCTTGAAGAAGAGGTTGAATACTTAGTTGAAGAAATCCCAAGAAAAAGTCTAGGAAAGAAGTGAGTAAAAAGGTCTAAAAGTAATGATGTCCAAGGTCCTCTCCAATGATGGATTGGGGGGGGGGGGGGTTATAGTTGAAAGAGGACTGTTTTTGGAGCCAAACGGAGTCTCCCAGAAATCTTTCCCGGGCAAAATCAAGTATAATGAGAAAGGGAGAGATTCTTGGGTAGAATTTGTAACTGACACGCCCCAGAAGCGCGCGCATCCCACCTAGGCGGCGGAAGGCGCGCGCGTCTAGCCTCAAGGGGCGGAGGCGCGCGACTCTGAGAAGCAATTTTTGACAGAATGGACTAGAAAGTTAGAACTGTTATTCAGTTTAGTCTCGGGACTTAACGGAGTGCGTCTGGAACTTAACCAAAGTAACAGAAACTAACAGAAAACACTTAAAAGAGGGAGAAACACAAAATCAAGTGTGCAATCAGGGTGAGCGGTCTAAGGCGGGGTGTCTACAGAGCCCCTCAGCGGCGTGGATTACGAAGCAAACACGCTGACGAAAGACAGACATCCACCTAGGATATCACCAAGAAAAGGAAAAGACTCGATAAAAGCAGGAATTTGAAATTGTGGGGGATAGAGGTGCGCTCCCTGTGTGAGCGGATTTGAGTGATAAGGGTGCGCTCCCTGTGTGAGCGGCTTTGCCAATAGAGGGATCCGTTTGCTGACAGCGGGATCTTTTTGTTGGAAGCAGGATCTGTTTGCTGATAGCGAGATCCGTTTGCTGGAAGCGAGACCTGTTTGCTGATAGCGAGATCCGTTTGCTGGAGGCGGGACATGTTTGCTGATAGCGAGATCCGTTTGCTAGAAGCGGGACCTGTTTGCTGATAGCGAGATCCGTTTACTGGAAGCAGGACCCAGAGGACCGTTTGCTAAAGTGTGGGACCCGAAGGACCGTCTGTTGAAGTGCGGGCCCCAGAGGACCGTTTGCTGAAGTGCGGGACCCGGGAGACCGTTTGCTTTGAAGTGCGGGACCCAGAGGACCGTTTGCTGAAGTGCGGGACCTGGGGGACCGTTTGCTGTAGTGCGGGACCCGGAGGACCGTCTGTTGAAGTGTGGGACCCAGAGGACCGTTTGCTGAAGTGCGGGACCCGGGAGACCGTTTGCTTTGAAGTGCGGGACTCAGAGGACCGTTTGCTGAAGTGCGGGACCCGGGGGACCGTTTTCTTTGAAGTGCGGGACCCAGAGGACCGTTTGCTTTGAATGGATGTAGATCTTGCTTGATGAGGAAATGGTGATTCTCTGGCTTACCCCGGACTAAATTGTTGTCGTGAGTCGTACTTTGATGTTGACTGTTTGACTTTGACTTTTGATGGGGTGCGAGTACAGTTGACTGCGGAGTAGTTTGTGCTGGGGATGAATTGCAAAAACTGATTTTTGAGAAAATAAAATACACCCTACTTTGAGTGGGAGTTTCTATCTTATTACAGTTTTTTAGACATGCCTTAAGGGCGGACCAAATTAATGGGTGCCCAGCCGAGTGTTTGCTGTCGTCGTTTGAGCTTCTCTTGTTGCTGGGATTGATCTTTTCTGCAGGTTGAAGGCGCTGGAACGCCCGGGTGCTGTTCTGAACTGACAAAGGCTATTTCTGGAGCCTTCTTCTACCTGGGACGCGGGCGCTTCCTCTTTTGGAGACGGGACGCGCGCGCCTTGTAAACCGGTGTCGGGAGGCGCGCTCCTCTGGGAGGAGAAATTCAGGGCCTGACATTTGCTGACCAAAAGATCCCCCAACAGCTATAATATCAGCTTCTGGTCGATAATTCGATTCCAACAGCCCTTTTCTGCCATTTTTTAACACCATTTTATTTCCCAATTTTGCTTATAACCTTATTTCCCATGGCCTCCAACCTTTTTAGTCTTGGTGCCGAGGTCGTCAAGAGTTACGAGAAGGATTTGTCGACATTCGTTTATTCTTTCAAGACCCATCCCAAAAATGCTTTCATCAAAGATTTCGAATTTCGAATTTTTTTTACTTTGCGAACATTGAAGCCGGATTGGGACTTGTTGAAGGCAGCTGCAGCCTTTAGGGATTGTGATAGCCATGCGTTCAATTTTTCGGCTAATGAAATGGTGCCGACCGTCGATGATTTTGGGGCCATTCTGGGTATGCCTTTGGCCGGTCGGATTGCCGTCCCTAAGTATCACCACGGTGTTGTTGATTCTTGGGTTGACCTTCTGAATCTCCTTGTTGGAGAGGTGAAGAAGATGATGCACAGGACCGTTGTTGACATAACTGAGCTTCCGATGTTTTTCAGTTTGCATTCGGAAGATGTCGCGGTTCAGTCCTTAAAGAGAAATGCCATGGTTGTCTACCTTTTCAGCGAGGTTTTGTTTGTCACTCCTCTGGGTACTGCGGATGCGCAGTTGGCTGAAATCGTGTTGCATGCGAAAGGACAGCGATTTAGCATAGTTCCGCTCATTGTAGGAGAGACCTTGCATGCTTTGGACGAATTGCCCGGTACGGGAGAGATACGACGAGGAAGCCCCTTGCTTTTGACCATATGGCTTCGGGAGCATTTCAGGCTTTATGCGTCAGATGGCGACCTTTCTCCTTTTGCTGTTCATAGGTGATGGTTGCTGATTAGAGATTTAACCGAAGAGGGTTGGAGGAGATTTTTTTCTTCTCGTCTTACAGCTGACGTTGAGTGGTGTCCTTGGGGTCTTCGCCCTTTTGTGGAGTGGACGTCCGGTTTTCAGTACGTGGTTTTACCCGGGTTGAGAGATTCTTCGTTTTACCAACCAGAACGGGTTCTGAGGCAATTTGGCCGTCAGCAGATAATTCCTTTCCGAGGAACGGGAGGCTTCATCCAGTTTCTTATATGGGTCCGGACTTCTCGAATGAGCTTCAGTCGGCTTGGGGAGATGATCGTAACCGTTGGGCTTCCGCTCCATTGCACCGGGGTAGTATTTTTCTTCCCGAGAGTTACTTGGATCATTTGCTTGGTACCGTCTACCGCGGCATTACTTGGGTAGATGCTCTTCGGGCTGAGTTTCTAGGAAAGGACTTTGATCCCAGCAGTGCTTTGAGGTACAAGGAAGCTGCTGCTGATTTGAACAACATTCTGACCGACCCTTTCGGTACCACTTTGGATGACTTTTATGCTCGGAGGCGCTCTGTTGCGCAGAAGATATCGGTCCGTATCAGTGTCCCTAGGCCTCCCAAGAAGAGTAGGATTGATGGTCGTTCGGGTGGTCCTTCAAAGGCCAAGAGAAAATTAGATTTTTCCTAGTACCCCCAAGATATTGCAATTAGAATAGACCACTTGTTTAGGATTTAATGTTTTAATGTCTTTTAATAGCTCAACATTTCCATTGTAATGATAAAAAATAATTCAAGAAATGAATAAAAATTGCATCTCATTAATTTGAAATGATTTGGGTATTTGTTTACTCCCTCCGTCCCACCGAAAATTGCAAAACTTACCAAAATGGGTGTCCCATAGAAATTGCACATTCCATAAATGGAAAGTTTTTAATATTTTTTAATTAGTGGGTCCCACTTCTCATACTCACATCCACTAACCCACTAACTATTCTCTACCCCACTTTCTCTCTCCCACTCAACTATCAACACTCACAACACATCACCTTTTTCACTTTTCCCTTAATTCTTGTGCCATGATTTTTTTTTGCAATTTTCAGCGGGACGGAGGGAGTATGTTTTAGACCGCACCCGAAGGTTGCCTACGTTCCTCCAGTTGTAGAGGCTCAGGTCTCCGTAGTTCAAACAAACGAAGGCGGTTTTTTTTTTGTGCACCCTGTTTTTTTGCCTAGACCGCCCTTTCGGGTTTTCAATCTAGCGGGCTTCTTTTTTGCACGTGCTATAATTTTTGCCTAGGCCGCCCTTGCGGGTTTTCAACCGAGCGAGCTCTTTTTTTTTTTTTTTTTTTTTTTTTTTTATGGTCTTCGTTTATTAGATGTAAAATATCTTCAATTTGTCGAGGTTGACTTCCTTTGGCAGCTGATCTCCGTCTAAATCCACGAGTCAGACTACACCGCCGCTTAGAATCTTCTTGACTACGTACGGACCGATCCATCGGGGTCCCCATTTTCCGAGGGGGTTCATGGCATTAGGAGGGTGTTGTCTTAGGACTAAATCTCCCACACTGATGTTTCGGGGCTTCACCTTTTTGTTGAAAGCCCTAGCCATTCTTTGTTGATAGGCCCTCATACGTTCGATTTCCCTTAGCCTTTTCTCGTCGAGTAGGGCTAGCTGTTCATATCGACTTTGCATCCAATCGACTTCATTGACTTGGTTCTCGAGGAGGACCCGTAGGGATGGAACTTCGAGCTCTATTGGTAGTACAGCTTCGGAACCATATACCAGTGCATAAGGAGTTTCTCCAGTCGCTGTCCGTATTGACGTGCGGTAGCCCCATAACTCTAGTGGTAGCTTTTCGGGCCAATCCCTTCCAGTGGAGGCCATTTTCTTCACAATGGTCTCGATTGTCTTATTAGCTGCCTCGACCGCGCCGTTTGCTTGAGGGCGGTATGGAGATGACTTGTGCTTAGTAATCTTGTACTCTACCAGGAGCGCGTCCATCTCTTTCTCAAAGTGAGAACCGTTGTCTGAAATGATCTCATGAGGAACGCCGTATCGGCACATGATGTGGGTTTTCACGAATTCGGCCACTTTCTTGGCGTTGAGAACTCGGTAAGCCTGTGCTTCGACCCATTTTGTAAAATAGTCCACGGCTACTAGGACGAAAGATTGTCCGTTGCTGCCAGTAGGGTAGACTTTTCCAATGATGTCTATGCCCCAACAAGAGAAAGGCCAAGGCATGGTCATATTGTAAAGCTGTGAGGGTGGAGTGTGCTGTAGATTGGCATGGAATTGGCATTTGGCGCACCTCTTGACTTTCTCGATGCAGTCCCTTTCCATGGTACTCCAATAATAACCCATGCGGAGTATCTTCTTGGTCAACATAAACCCGTTCATGTGGGGCCCACATTCACCTTCGTGGATCTCATGCATTATTTCTTGAGCTTCGGTCTCAATTGCGCATATGAGATTGATCCCTTCGTGGTGCCTTTTGTAGACCCTGTCCCCAATTAGTACATATCGGGAGGCTAGCCTTTGCAATGCCATTTGAGACTTCTTATTGATATTCTCGGGATAAGTACCATCCTTGAGGAAACTAATGATATCCGCATACCACGGGGAGTTTGCTTGGACCTCGTTGATCTCGATACTCATGCCGTATGCCGGACTGTTTCGTCGGGTAATTTTGAAGGGCTTCACCTTTTTACCCTCAGGTATTTCGACCAGTGATGCGATGGTAGCTAGTACATCAGCGAAACAGTTTTTTTCCCTTGGCAGGTAGTTGAAGGTGATTTCTTGAAACTGTTCAACCAACTCTTCGAGATGTTGACCATACCGTTGCAGAGTTGAGTCTTGAATCTTCCATTTTCCAGATGTCTGATTGATGATGAGCAAGGAATCACCAAATACTTATAAACTTGTGACATTTCTCTCGAGGGCTGCTTCGAGCCCCGCTATGCAAGCTTCGTACTCAGCAATGTTGTTGGTGGCTTCAAATTCGAGGCGGATAGCGATTGGAGTATACATGTCCTTAGGATCAACAAGTAACATCCCTATGCCGTATCCATGCTTATTGGTTGTTGCCACTTATTTTCCTCTGTCGTAGCACAAATTAAATGCTCGTCGGGGAACTGTACATCTTCCCCCTTCACTTCATCACACGGAAATTCAGCAAGCTGATCACTGAACACTTTCCCCTGATGGATTTGAGTGTGACGTAAGTGATATCGTAGCCGGCGAGCATGAAATACCATTTGGCTACTCTTGTTGACATGAAAGGCTTCTCGAAGTTGTAGCGGAGCGGGTCCACTTTTGCTACCAACTTGATTGGGAAGGCCTCCATGTAATGCTTGAGCTTTTGAGTAACCCAGACCAATGCAGCACAAGACTTCTCTAAGACAAAGTAGTTCTTTTCAGCTCCTTGAAACCGGCGACTGACAAAGTAGATAGCATTCTCTTTTGTGAAGTCTCGCTGTTCTTGTGCTAACATAGCCCCTAGGGCTTCATCATTGACAGTGAGATAGAGCAGGAGAGGCTTCTCTTTGTGTGGTGGAACCAAAACTGGAGGGCATGTCAAGTAATGCTTCACTTGTTCGAAGGCTTCTTGGCAAGCATCGGTCCATTCTAGAGCCACATTCTTCTTTAGTAGCTTGAAGATCGGCTCACACATGGAAGTGAGTTGGTGCACAAATCGACTGATGTATTGAAGTCTTCCCATCAAACCTTTGATTTCCTTCTGCGTCTTTGGAGGAGGCATGTCAATGATTGCCTTGATCTTGGAGGTATCGGCTTCAATTCCTCTTTCAGTGACCATGTAACCGAGAACCTTTCCTCTGACGACCCCGATAGTGAACTTTGCGGGATTGAGTCTCATTTTGTGTTGTCGAAGCCTTTCAAAGAACTTGCGAAGATCGATCAAATGTTGACCGTTGGTTCCCTTCGAATGGATGATCATGTCGTCTACATAGACCTCGATCTCTTTATGAATCATGTCATGGAATAGATCCGTAACAGCCCTCTGGTAGGTGGCCCCAGCGTTCTTTAGTCCGAACGGCATGACTGTGTAGCAGAAAGTGCCCCACGGTGTTGTGAAAGCTGTCTTGTGTTGGTCCTCTTTGGACATGAGAATTTGATTGTAACCGGCAAAACCGTCCACAAATTAGCAGACTTCATAGTTGGCAGTTGAATCGACGAGCATGTCGATGTTTGGTAGTGGAAAATCATCTTTCGGGGAAGCTTTGTTCAAATCCCGAAAGTCCACACAAACTCGAACCTTGCCGTTTGCCTTTCTGACTGTCCCGATGTTGGCTAGCCAAGTCGGATACTCGATGACTTTGATGAAACCCACATTGAGGAGCTTTTCAATCTCTTTTTTGACTTGTAGAGACCACTCTGGCTTGATCTTTCTGAGCTTCTGCTTTACTGGCTTGGCGTCCTCTCTGATCGGAATTCTGTGCTCCGCGACCTTTCTGTCCAAACCCGGTATGTCTCTGTACGACCATGCGAATACATCCACAAACTCGTTGAGCAGTGCAGTCAATCTATCTTTGTCTTCCCCCTTGAAGAAGCTGCCAATCTTCGTTTCTTTCGGCTCTTTTTCGGTACCCAGATTAACAATATGCAATTCCTCATCAGCCCCTGGACCATTTTCACCACGACAACGAACCTGTTGAGCTAGTTCATTTAGGTATGTTATGTTTTCGTGGTCTATTTCATCATAATTTGAATCGTTATTAACTTGTTCATTAAGTTCGTTGTTAGTTAATTCATCATTTATGATGTTTGCAATCTCGGGGTACTCAGAAATATCAAATTTTTCATTAGCAAAGAAAGGAAACACACGCTCGGCTATTGGTTCCATATCCTCTTGGGTGAGGGCGTTGGAAACACTTTCGGACTCGAAAGTAAGTCTGAGCTGCTCTTCCTTGGTTGATGTGCAGGGTATGCAACCCATTTCTCGGATCAAGAAATCCTCGGATACTATGGGCCCCTTTGTTGAGTACCAGTTGTTGATTGGCTCAGAGCTTGGCGGGATCTCACTGATGGTTTCCTTTCTGACGACGGTGTCGTAGATGGCGTTGACTTGACAATCGTCCATGATGGCAAATTCTTCGAACATGGAGGCTAGATCGGATAGTTCTTCCCCCACGGTAATTTCTACCTCGGACTCTATAGTTACTTTCTTGCCCCACCACTCTCGGGGTGACATTGGAGTAGGCTCCCTTTCTTGTGTCGGTATTTCACAATCAGTGAAGATCTCAAGACCGGGCTTTCTGACGCCCTTGTCGTTAACCCATGGTTCGGGAAAGATCATGTACGGAACATCTTCCCCTTGGCGAACAAAATAACCGTTTAGTGTGTTGCGGTAAGGCCTCAAGTTAGGGGTTTCATATTGTCGCCCTTCTTTGCGAGCTTGGGTCTTTTGATTCTTGACTGCTTGCTCGTATTTCAAGTCATCTTTGGTAGGCTCGTACCCCAAGGCTAGACCGGGAAAGTGATGCTTCCCTAGGGCTAGACCGGGAAAGTGATTCATGTTCCTCATCATGCGGAGGATTTTAGGATTTCCGAGGGTCCATTGTCTGTTCCTCCTTCTTCATCGATGGTGTTGACGCCGGAGAGAGTGGCATCTTCTATCCCGTGTTGGACTTGGTGAACGGGTTGTCCCTCATTTCTGTGGATGGTGATATTCTCGGCCATGATGGTGACTATCTCGTCCCCATTTCTGATCTTGACACACTGATGGAGAGTGGAAAGTACCGCGTTGGAACTGTGGATCCAAGGTCGGCCCAAAAGTAAGTTGAATGACGCAGGGACATCAAGTACTTGGAATGGGACGGACATGATCATGCTTCCAAATTCGATATCAACTTCTAACATTCCCATGACTGTACGGGCAGTGCTGTCGTACCCTCTGATGACTTGTGCGGAGGGTTGTAAATTGGAGCTTTTGAGCCCCAGTATGCCCATGACTCGGCTAGGCATTAAGTTGAGTGCAGAACCACCGTCTACTAGGACTCTTGAAATGGGTCTCCCCCTTGCCTTTACATTGAGGTAGATGGCTTCATTGTGTTCGGACCCAAATGGCGGGAGGTCCATGTCGGCAAAAGTGATGACATTGCCGAAGTGAATGTGACCTATCATTGCTGTGAGGTCCTCAGGAGTCGTGTAGGGAGAGACTGAAGTGTCATCCAAGTTTTTGATGACTAGGTCTCGGTGTTTCTTTGATGATGCAATAAGGTCCCAGATCGATATGTTAGCTTGCGTCTTCTTGAGCTGTGTTAACAAAGGATCTTCGGGTACGTCGCGTGCTTGCGATCTTTGAGAAGAGGTGTTGGTTGCTGCGGTATTGGGAGGGATTGTGCTCGTTGTTACTCGGCCACTGCGAGTGAGCACGTTCACGGTCCCGTGTAGCTTCTTCTTCCTATTCTCTAAGACTTCCCTCATAATCTCATCATAAGTCACAACATAACAAGAATTATCAAGTTTATTCATATCATCGGAGCCCTCATTCACAATTGGGATCGAATGAGTGGTTCCTTCAAACTCTCCTACCTCTATTATATTGACACCACCCTCATTAGGGATTATGAATTCCTTCTTGTCTATGAGGTCTTGGATGGTGTTGCGGATGGAGAAACAATCCTCAGTGAGGTGGCCGGTGCATTGATGGTAGTCACACCATTTATGGTGGGCGTGATTGGGACGGAGCGGTTGTGGTTGCTTGTACCCTTGAAGAGGAGTCATTTGCCCCTTGGCCTTTAGAGCTTCATAGGCCTCGGTGATGGTCATGCCATTGAGAGGAGTGTAGACGCGGTCGTTTTGGAACCGCTTGCCTTGTGGTGGAGGGACCTTCTTTTAATTCCCCTTGTCGGTAGTAACGGCATTAATAGAAGCCTCTTTGTTTGAACTAGAGGCGGCCTTGTATCGGTAAGTAGGAGTGGCCTTTTATTCTCCTTGAGCAAGTCATCCATGCGTACCCCCGCCTCATAAATTTGGGAGAAGTCGGAGTAGCAAGCCCCACTTAGGTGGGTGCGGAGATCAATCTTGAGACACTTGAGAAAGATGTCCATTTGATTTTTTGTGTTTGGCCTCTCAACAATTTCAGAGAGCTTGTCATTCAATCTCCTTGTGAAGTCAATGAAGGACTCGTTGTCTCTTTGAGTGGTGTTCTCGAGCTCTTTCCTTGTGGGCCGGTGAGTGGTGTTGCCTTGATATTGATTTTTGAAGGCAAGCATAGGGGCATCCCAATCAAGACGGACAGTGAGCGGGAGAGTTGCATACCAATCCTTTGCCGCCCCCTCGAGGGTGAGAGGAAAGCATTGAGCCATAACTTTTGGGGAGACCTTCTTCGGAACCATAGCCCAAATGTAAGTCTCGATGTGAGCCATCGGGCATGAGTTGCCCTTAAACTTGCTAATGTCGGGCATCTTGAATTTGTCGGGGAGAGCGGCCATCGTGCTCATGAGGATGGATAACTGATAAAGGCTTGTATTGGAGCCTTTTCCCATGTTGAGGCCGTCGAATTTCTGATCAATGTAGGCCATGATGGAATCGACCATTTTGGGGTCGTTGTTGTCGGTGCTTGGTCCCCCCACTTTTTTGGTACGGGCACTGACATATGGGCTTTCAAACAAACCCTCGGTCCACTCGGATTCCTCATTGTCATTAACCCCCTTGTTCTTAGAGAGCTTGAGGAGCTTGGCTTTCAGTTGGTCAACCTCGGCCTCGTGGGCCTCCCATTGACTGTCGACATGAGCTTGCCACAAGGCTTCTTTGGTTTGAGCCTCTTGGTTAAGGGTAGAGACTTGTTGTTGGAGTGCTTGAACCATGGCAGAAAGCTGTTCGAGAGTCATGGTGTTGTTGGTGCTGGAGTCGCCGGCCATTGATGATGTAGAAGCTGTTGGAGTGATCGGTTCACGGACAAGCCTGTTGGATGAATCCATGTAGATACGGAGAGTACCAATCGGACCTATAAGTGGAGAAGTAGCCCTTGTCAGTCTCGGTTCACACTTTAGGTCCATGAAGAGGTTGAGAACACACAGTTGGGCACACGACTCGAACCACATAAAAAAAAAGACTCTTTTTTTTATTTTATAAGTCGGAGGGAATTGGTCCCTTTTGGGGTTTCTAAGAAGATAATGGAATCGTCACACTAGTATATAGACCATCTCGCGGTCCCATATACTCATCGGATTCCATCGCGTTTGTGAATCCTACATGTGTCGGGATTAAACTAAATTAATGTAGTAAAGCATACATGCGGGGACGGATTTTTTTTATTTTCGTCCAAAATAACCACTTTTGGGGACGTATTTTTATTGCGTCCGTATCAACAAGTTGGCATGTATGATTTGAAAACATTAGTTTAGGGAAATCTCGGTACATGGAAACCGACTTGGTCACGGAGTTTTAGACTCTAACTAGAATTGTGTGGTTTGTGCTCGGCTTAAAGAGAGGCTTAAAGGTCACCCCCGGCATGTAGTCATGAACTACGCCATGGGCTGAGGTTTACCGCTTCGAAAGAGCCAAGGTCGAGTGGAGCTTGAAACTTTCTAGGACGGGCCTCGACGGGTTTGGGGTTGGACTTGTGCGACTCGATAGTGAGCAATTTATAGGAGTAATGTGCATGTAGTGTGAGGTCTATCACGAGACAAAAAAAAAAAAAAATTTTTGAAAAGAAAAGATAAAAACACATAAGCACGTAAATTACAACTCCCGAATCACCCGTGTGACCGGTAAATAAAACATAAAATTAAACAGTCCAAGGGTTCCATTCTGTTCTGATGCAAGCAACTGTGCCCACACCCCACTGTTCTGTTCAGTCACTGAAACCTGTTCTTGCCCTGGAAATTGGCCCAGAAGCGCGCGCCTCGGGCTAGTGTTGTGGGAAGCGCGCGCCTGGCGCATTGTATCTGGGAGGCGCCCGCTTCTGGGCTCACCTGTCAGATTTACCAAAATCTTATGGACTCAGGGGATTGCCCTGGTCCTAATTGTGTGATGGAACCCCTGCAATGTTTGTTAGCACGAAATAATAGGAGGAATAGGAAGAACACATGGGAGGCGGGCGATTCTGGAATTTGACGCGGGACGCGCGCGCTTTGGACCATGGAGGTCCGAGGCGCGCGCTTCCCATGTAAATTTCCAGAATGCCCAGAAAAGTGAATTATGAACAGAAACACAAGTTTAACCCTCAATCTATCCCCAGCGGAGTCGCCACAGTAGATACCCCGGGGGCGGGGGCCACGGCTTGGCTAGAGCGCGTGAATTACCCTAGGATGTCTAATTGTGTTTTAGAGTCGCCACCCACGTTTTTGAGGAACGTAAGAAAACCTAATGTTCATGAGCCTATGTTTGATTTACGAAAACAGAGATTCTTTGGGATGAGGGGTTCGGGGGTTAGGTTATGAAATGGGAAGTACTTAAACACCCATTTCACCCGAGCAAAGTCGGTCTTGTTTGTTCACAATTCACTTTTAAAGATAAATGTGTTCTTCCTATTAAAATGGTGATAAAAAAGGGGTTTTAAAGCTTGAAATGTAGGGAGATGACTCATAGGCCAATTCAATGTAATGAAAGGACCGTCGGTGTCATGTCCTAAATGGTTTTGGGTGATTGCACATTTTATTGAAGAAGAAGAAGAAGAAGAAGAGAAATGCTTAAGATATTTACCTATAGTATCCTTCAAAGAGAACCTCTTGAAAAGCCTTGAAGAAGAGGTTGAATACTTAGTTGAAGAAATCCCAAGACAAAGTCTAGGAAAGAAGTGAGTAAAAAGGTCTAAAAGTAATGATGTCCAAGGTCCTCTCCAATGATGGATTGGGGGGGGGGGGTTTGTAGTTGAAAAATGACTGTTTTTGGAGCCAAACGGAGTCTCCCGGAAATCTTTCCCGGGCAAAATCATGTATAATGAGAAAGGGAGAGATTCTTGGGCAGAATCTGTAACTGACACGCCCCAGAAGCGCGCGCATCCCACCTAGGCGGCGGAAGGCGCGCGCGACTGGCCTCAAGGGGCAGAGGCGCGCGACTCTGAGAAGCAATTTTTGACAGAATGGACTAGAAAGTTAGAACTGTTATTCAGTTTAGTCCCGGTACTTAACGGATTCCGTCTGAAACTTAACCAAAGTAACAGAAACTAACAGAAAACACTTAAAAGAGGGAGAAACACAAAATCAAGTGTGCAATCGGGGTGAGCGGTCCAAGGCGGGGTGTCTACAGGGGGACCATAAGCATACTGTTTTATTTCAGGAATACTTCATGGCCTCAACTGGTGCAAGCAAGGATTTGTGGATTCTAGATAGTGGCTGTTCAAGGCACATGACAGGATTTTCAGATCTACTTGCAGATATTATTGAAGCATCATGTCCCCCAGTAGTTTTCGGTGATAATGCCAAAGGAAAAATTATTGGTATTGGTACCATCAAGAGAGGTGCAGTTACTGTACAGAAGGTCTCTCTTGTGGATGGTCTGAAACACAACCTTCTATCAATATCACAATTATGTGATAAAGGAATGCAATGTGTATTTACTACTTCCAGTTGCTATGTGAAAGACATTGCTTCTAACGAAACTCTTCTCACTGCCAAACGTAAAGGTAACATTTATGCAGTAGACTTAAGTGCTATTACTGGTGTTGCTAATGTTTGTTTTGTAGCTAAGAACATCAGTGAGAATTTATGGCTATGGCACAAGAGACTCATTCACTTGAACTTCAAGTACCTATCTAAACTTGCCGGTTCAAATCTAGTTACCGGTCTGCCTCAAGTGTCTGCTGATCAAGCAAAGAAATGCAAGGCCTGCCAGCTTGGAAAACAACATAAATCATTCTTCCGAAGCAAGCCCTGCATATCAACTTCTAAGTGCCTCCAATTGCTACATATGGATCTATTTGGCCCCACAACTACAGCAAGTATTGGGGGAAGTAGATACACCTTGGTTGTAATAGATGATTTCTCTAGATATACTTGGGTAGAAACTTTCAGTACATATGATGTTGCTACCAAGTTATTCAGGCTATTTCAGACCCAGAAAGAAAGCGATATCATCAGTATGAGATCAGACAATGGCACTGAATTAAAGAACAATGGTATTGCTCAGTACTGTGATGACCATGGTATAGACCACAACTTCTCAGCTGCCGGTACACCACAACAAAATGGTGTCGTTGAGAGAAAGAACAAGTCTCTTATAGAAGCTGGTAAAACCATGATTGCTGAAGCAAGGCTGCTGAAGTACTTTTGGGCTGAAGCCATCAATACCGCCTGCTTCACACAGAACAGATCCCTTATCAACAAATTCCATAATAAGAATCCTTATGAACTCTGGAGAGGCATAATTCCCAACATTGGCTTCTTCAAAATATTCAGCTGCAAATGTTACGTGCTCTATAACGGTAAGGAGCACAGAGGTAAATTTGATGAGAAAGTTGATGAAGGAATCTTTGTTGGATACGCTAAACATAGTAAGGCCTTTCGAGTTTCTAATAAGAAACTTTTGAAAATTATTGAATCTGTTCATGTAACCTTTGATGAATTTGATTTATTAGAGTCTGACAAGGCTCCAAATAGTACTAATGCTTCTAGTGCTCATGAGACACGTGAATCCAGTAATTTTAACCCTGCAGGTCAAGTACCAGCTGCTGATCCAGTCATTTCAGTAGAAGAACCAGCAGATACTCAGTATTTCCCATCATCGGCAGAACATGATAATACCGATAACTTTCATAATCCATTTGCCGATGCAAACTCTGCTGATCATCCTGAAGACAGATCTAGCCCTCAACCTATCGCTGTTATAAGACCTATCCTTTCAAGTTCTTATCCACCTCTCACTCAAAACTCCTCTTCTCTTCAACCATCTGCTGATCTTGATCCTCCTCTAGAATCTTTACAACAAGAATCAGTAAGACATGATGTGCCTAGAGAAGTTAGAGCAGTTCGTGATCATCCATTAGAAAATGTGATTGGTGATGTCTTTGGTCCCAGACTGACAAGGGACCTGAGCAAGGCATTTGATGAAAGTCTCTTCTCATCTGCTATGGTTTCCAACATCGAACCAAAGAAGACTGAAGAAGCTCTTGCCAATCCTGGTTAGGTTGAAGCCATGCAAGAAGAACTGAATCAATTTGAAAGATGAAAAGTATGGGAACTTGTGCCAAGACCAACTTCTCAGCAAGTTATTGGTACTAAGGGGGTCTACAGAAACAAATTGGACGAAGCTGGGAATATCACTAGAAACAAAGCAAGGTTAGTTGCAAAAGGCTACCGAAAAGAAGAAGGGATTGACTACGACGAGACATTTGCTCCTGTTGTAAGGAAGCTATAAGACTTTTTGTAGCCTATGCTGCCTTCAAAGAATTCAAGTTATATAAAATGGACGTGAAAAGTGTCTTCTTGAATGGAGAACTCCAAGAACTTGTTTATGTTGAACAACCACCTGGTTTTGAGGACTCTAAGAAGCCTAATCATGTCTACCGATTGAAGAAAGCTCTCTATAGCTTGAAGCAAGCTCCAAGAGCATGGTATGAAACTCTTTCTAAGTTCTTACTTAGTGATGGCTTAGGTTTCACTCGAGGTAAAATCGATACTACTTTATTTATTGCCAAGCATAAGGGTCATTCATTGTTTGTTCAAATATATGTCGATGATATTATTTTTGGTTCTACAAATGAATCACTTTGCAAGAGATTTAAGAAGCTAATGCAGAGAAAGTTCGAGATGAGCATGATGGGTGAACTAACATATTTCCTTGGACTTCAAGTCAAGCAAACCAATGAGGGAATATTCATCAGTCAAGCTAAGTATGGAAAAGAATTAATCAAGAAGTTTGGCTTCGACAATGCTCATTCTCAAAGAACACCGATGGGCATTAACATTCATTTAGATAAGGATGAGTCCAGTAAGAAGGTAGATACGACTGTCTGCCGAGGTATGATTGGCTCACTCCTCTATCTAACTTCCAGTAGACCAGATATCATGTTTGCCATTTGTGTATGTGCCAGGTTTCAAGCTGACCCTAGTGAATCCCATCTGCAGGCTGTAAAACGCATTATTAAATACTTATGTGGTTCTGCTAACCTTGGATTATGGTATGCTAGAGATTCTTCTTTTAATCTAATAGGTTAATCAGATGCAGACTTTGCAGTGTGTAGGGTGACCAAAAAAAGTACAAGTGGAACATGCCAATTTCTTGGTGATCGGTTGGTGTCTTGGTCTTGTAAAAAGCAGGCATCGATTTCCACTTCAACTACTAAAGCTGAGTACATAGCTGCCGGCAGTTGCTGTTCACAGATCCTTTGGATGAAGCAGCAGCTGGTTGACTATGAAGTTCCATCTCAAGTTTGTCCCATTTACTGTGACAATCAATTTGCTTTCTTAGTATCAAACAATCCGGTCATGCACTCCAAAACCAACCACATAGACATCAAATACCACTTTCTGAAGGAACATGTATAAAAGGGAAATGTTGTGCTGCTCAAGGTTCATACCGATTTCCAAAGAGCAGACATACTGACCAAACCTCAGATCAGAAAAAAATTGAATTCCTCAGAGGCGAACTAGGTATGATTGATTACAATGGTTAAAATTGTGCTGAAGTTGCTACTTGTGTTAGTCTGCCGATCAAATCAGCAAAGCAATTATATCTTGCTGACGAACATTTTGCCGATAATATCTTGCCGATCAATATCTTGACAAATTATGTCTTGCCGATCAACAAAAATTCAAAATTCAAATTCATCGGTAGATCTCATTCTAACGGATAAGGATTCTCTGACACATGACGTAAGCAATGTCAAATCAAAGGTACAATCAGTCACACCACCTCTCTGACACGTGTGTACACCACCTTACCCAAATCGTGTCAAAAGATTTATCCCAAAACCTTATGATAAATCAGAAAGGTAACTCTTATATTTACAATATTATTATTGCCATTTTTACCCTTTCTCTCTCCTAAGTTTAACCGTCTAATTTCAACCGTCCGGTTCGTGCATTTAATGCACTGTGTGCGTATGTTCTCCGAGTTATTCGCTACAGTTAAACTCCTCATTATTTCTCTTCTTCCCATGCAAACCCTTCCTATTCTCTCTTTCTTACATAACATATAAAAGCTTCACTTAAACCTCTTCTTATTCTTTTCGCTCTTCACTCTCCTGATGTAACGCCCCGAAATTTTAGGTTTGATATGAACCATAGAATTCGACACGTCCCTACTAATAATATCTGGATATAAACCAAAACTAATACAACTGTACACCCCTAATAATCAAGGAAATACGTTACTTGAGATGGCTCCAACACTTCACCACCATTTAAACTTTACATTCCCACTAACTAATCTTAGATTTTAACTGCTCGGCACATAAGCCGGCAAACAAAAGATGACAACATAATATATACATATACACAACTGTACCCCAAAAGTTCTGAGTTCAACTTACTCAGATTTAACCGTCTTCCTCACAACTAAAGTGTAACATTTAACCTACCCAAAAGTGGTTTCCCCCGAAAAGAACTTCCTACAACGATCCTCACCTCGTGCTATCACTAGCCTTCTTGGAATCTAAGGAAAACCAAGAAACAAGAAACGGGGTGCGATAAAATCTCAGTAAATTACTACTATAGCTACATAATATGCGTACATATGATAATGAAGCATAGAAGGATCACATATAACAATGCATCAAATAGCAAGTCATATGAGTAGCTAATCCTACCCATTATGCAACACGTATAACTAAGTACACATTACAAAGGATATTTCTTTTCTCCTTATTACTCCATACCCATTCATAACCAAAACTTTCAACTGATGTTACCATTGATGTAGGCCTTCATAATGAACGTAGCTTCATAATATCAATGGAGACCCGTTACTCAGTATCTCAACCCAAGAACAAAAAGAGCTATTCAATCATTGTGCATAATGCTCCAATAATCGAGGAAGCTAGACCCCTACCGTGATCAAGAGTAGGAGCAAACGGTCACAGATGCATAGATTCACGGTTATTACTTAGCCCCAGCACTCATAATAAACATAAACCTATACACCCCCGAAACAACAAACCAGCTGGACACACATGTAAGTACACAAGTAATATTTACTTGATATAACAAAACTAGCTTTAGGCCCAAAGTAGGGGACTAGTCCATTAACCACATAAATTATGTAAGTACAATTGCATATTCTCGTCAACTCAACTTGTAGCACAATTGATGTTCATCATTCATCATTTAAGCCCATATACATTAGACTTGACACTCATAATAACCTTTCCAAAACACTCCTACAATTACCCTAGACCATCCTCTAAGGCTAAACAAAGATCACCCCTTTCATTCACCCATTTGGAACCATTATTCATTCATAAGGGAGTATGTGCGGCCGCCCAAGGAGGGGTGTGCGGTCGCCCACTTAAAAGAAAATCAAGAACAAAACCTTCCAGAATATTGTGCGGTCGCCTGCCCATTTTAGGCGGTCGCCCAATTACTCGACAGGCCCAAAAACTGGGAATTTCATACTCCCTTCGCTTCACTGTCCCAAAAGTACAACACCTACTATAATAAACGTTTGTAACCATTACAAGGCTACAAATTCAGTACCAACCCAACTTTAACATTTCTTTATACTCAATCCCAAACCAACAACAACAATTTTTCCAAAATTTGACATACTTCACTAACTTGGCAACAATTGATACATAGAATATTTTTATAACTATTTTAACATTTAAAAAGGGGAATTAGTAACTTACCTATCCCGGAAAAGTATCGAGAAAACTAGATTTGAACCGGTAGAAATGATCTATTCAATGCCCTGATCATTTTTATATAATTAGTTTTTAAAACGGAAAAGTAAATAAAATGTAAGAAATTGAGAAACGAGGAAACCCTACCTTAACTCCGAGTTAATCCGGAACAAAGTAATCAACTTAGCTTAAACGTCCCAATCGATTCTTTCAATTTATGCAATTTCTTGTACTTTCGTTTCTCTGTCTTTCTCTTTCTCTGTTGTCTCTCTAAAGAACTCCCCTTTGGTTGTTTTTTTTCTCTTTTCTTTTCTTTTTCCTTTTCCTTTCCTTAATAGAGAAAGTTTCTCCTAAGTGCATGACACGCCCCAAGTCCCGGGATCCCCTAATAGAACCTCGAACCTGGTGCGCGTGACTAACAAGGAATGAAAAACTAACAAGGAACAAGAAACTAACGGGAAACAGGAACAATACCTGTTAGAAAAAAACTGACATGCTATATATACTCAAGAGAAAGGAGCTAAGATAGCTCACAACGAGTTCTAGACCAAGAAAATTAAAACCAAACATGATTACATACAGCGGAAGACATGCCTTGCACATAATCTGGCATTAAGAGATGTCTAGAGACAACAAGTACAACACAAGTCTACCCCAAACAAGCCCTGAGTTGAACAACTCATACAACATCATCCTTACCAAAGTGTAAAAGGACACTAGTCTCAAACAAGAACATCTTGCGGAGTACGTTCCCAGCTATGTCGAGCCTTACTGCATACTATCCCCTGCTTTCCTGGGGGGGGGAAACAAATAAAGGGTGAGATAAATCTCAGTAAGCTATTAACATGCAACTACATGACATGTTATCATGCAATTCAAGTAGATACTCAAGTAATCATATATCAAGTATCATTAAATAACAAGTATAGGAGAGGCTAAGCCAACTCAACAAGTAATCAAGCTCAAGTTATGATCAGGTAACAAGTAGTCAAGTAGTGTGAGAGGCTAGACCAACTCACCAAGAAGCACATAGGCCTATCACGTATCATTACCTGAATCCTTCCTTATTTCTCCGAAGAATACCATTGTTGTCGATGCTTGGATAGCTGATAACAACCACGATCAAGATCAAGAGACTGCTATGCAGTATATAAGAAGACCCGGTAACCAGTGTCATTCACAAGAACAAGATTCACGAGGTGTTCATGAGAATATGCACCATGTAATCATGTATCATGTGCTCACGAGAATATGCACCATGTAATCATGTATCATGTGCTCACGAGAATACAAGTACACATACGCAATCATTGCGAAGACAAATCAATCTAACAATGGCACGTGGAGTGTCCATATAACATGGTCAATCCAAGTTAGAGTCTATTAATAATAGACCTCAAACAAGTAGTAGGGTATATCATTCTATATCACTTTGTCACATGCCAAGTTTGCACGTACATATTCATATCACGTTTAACACATTAAAGTGTCTATCAAGATACCCTTACTATCAAATAGAGCTCAATACCTTAGACTCTAAATACGTAGTAGAATAGGTCACATCATTCCTAATCACAGTCATATCTCACGTATATGTATCGTTAGTAATCGAATACATTTTCTAACAAATATTGTGTTCTGTAGTTATTCTCATTAATTAAAATCGTTGTATTCACGATTATATGAATTATCTTCATATTACACTAGTCCCTATTTTCTTTAGGAACCCATTTCAAGACAAGATATCTTCTTTATTCTTTATATACTTTATTGAGTATATACACGATTAAAACCAATCACTAGCACTTTAGTGCTTATTCATAGCACTTCCAATATACACTTATCAAATTCAAATGTGTAGTAGAATTAATTATTCTCTATCTAATCCCATATCCCAACTCTTTCGGTTATTCATACCATGTATCAAGTAATCAAGAAGTAACATTCTATCAAGTAAATATATACAAAATTTGCATATACACATCAAGAATCGTTCAAGTTTATTACCATACACATATATTGGTGTCAAGGCACGTACAAGATTTTATAATCTTATATTCAAGTCTTAGTCCAATTATTTGGATGTTCAAGTCATGTACAAGATTTTATTGTCTTATACTTCAAGTTACTGTCTCAATTTAAGACATTCAGGACATTCAAGACATTCAAGACATTTACAAGATTTTATCATCTTATATCCAAGTTCTCAATCCATTTCTTTGGATGGTTAAACATGTACAAGAGTTAATTATCTTATACTTCAAGTTCAAGCTAGGAAGATGAATTATACATCTTTCACGTATTATTTTCCAATCCTTTTCTTAGGACATTCAAGCTCAAGACATTAGTTGGTGCCCCCAAGGTACACAAACATTAACTTCAAGACACATAAAAGAGAGTTACTACTCTTATACTCAAGTTATCATTTAATTATGATTCAAGACAAGCATAACACATAAGTGCTTGTTCATAGCACTTTCAAGACATAAAGAAGAGTTCTTCCTTTTATACTCAAGTTCTCATTTTAATTTAATGAGTAATCATGTTCAAGACTCACTTCTGATGCCCCTAAGGTATCACAACACTTGCTAGGACATCTTATACGAAGGCTATATGCCTTAGGAGGGATAAGCTTTCATTTCATTTTAGATTTAAAACACTTTTGCTGAAACAGGGGACCGGGCGGCCGCTCAATAGAGCACTTTTGAAACCAAAACTTCTGGTGAAATAGGCGGGCGCGCGAGGGACCACCAGGCGGGCGCCTGGTACAATTTTCAGCAAATACCAAATTTCTTTCCAGACTTATAATTCTCCGTCCCAAGCGTAGGAGTATAAACCCACTAACACTTTCTAACATTCAAGAGTGCATTTTAACATGCTCAGAACACTTCTATAGGGACACTTTATTAATTTATCACCGTCCCACAGTAATAGAATAATTTTCCATTTATTCCATTTAAATATTTCACCGTCCCAAAAGTATAAGTATCATTTTCTAATATACTAATATAAACATTTAGGGATACTTCCATTCATTTCCCCGTACCATAAATAATGGTACAATTTTTCTAATAATATTTAAATCAAGTTAATATTTCTCGGTCCCACGAATAGGAGTATAAATTTTCTAACATTCCCAGGACACTTTCAAGTTGATTTCATTCTTGTAATTCATTCGAATACTCTCTTCGTCCCAATTTTACAAGTATCACGAAAATTGCTCAAAACACAATTTTAACAAGAACAAGTATCGGGAATAACATATATGCATGTTATTACAAATAAGGGGGAGTCAATAGCTTACCTAGTCCGAAATCAAGTTGACCCAAATTAATTTTTGATCGGCCTGGAACGCTCTATTCAACGCCACGAATATTTATCCGGTATCAGAATCACGAACAGAGGGATAATTAAGCTCGAGGAGTCGAGAATAGGGTAAATCCTAAACTTATCTTTTTACCCAGAGAGAGTACGAGAAAGTTTGAGAATGAATTGCCTTTCTCAGGCAAACAACATGATATACTTGGAACTTTCCAAGAATTGCAACTAGGCCCCTCAAGTTCTAACTTTGACAAAAAGGCCCCTAAACTTTCAACTTTGACATTTAACCACCTTAATTTTCTAAAGTAATTAAATAATTAACTCAAATAAAATAGCATATAAATATGCTAATCAAGAATTTAACAAGCAAGTCAAGAATTTAACAAGAATTAGGACGGGCGTTACATCCTCCCCTCCTTAAAGAAAATTCGTCCTCGAATTTTACTGATCAAGATTATAACATATATAATCAACAAATAGAACTCAAGAGCATCAAGACTATACACATATACTCACAAATAAATATTACACGTATGCTCACAAGTATTCTATGCAATCCAGATGTATCAATTATAACATCGAAACACATAAAGTCAAGCAGACTCGATTAGTCAATCCACTATATAGGTGAAACTTGACATATCCACTAAAAATAATTGAACTGGTCATATCCTCCAGATCACTGTAATACTAGTCAAATCCACTAGGCAATCTCAAATACTAAAGTCGTGGTCATCCATCATTTCAATATTTAAAAATTGACTTCACGTTTATCAATCCATCGAAAAGGTATAGCTTTCGGTGTCAAATAATTAACGATAGAGCTGCCTTCGAAATTCATTAATGAATCTCTAACAAGATCAAGAAAATCTCAAGAACACGCGTACCTTGGTTGTTTCCACTTATAGGTCAACAAAGATGCCTGAAGTAAACCCACTTCAAAATAGATATATCCTCTATCGAGAAATTTCTCAAGTTGAATCTTTAACTCTTTTAACTCAATCGAGGTCAAGAACATTAATCTAGATGTCAGCACTATATTCGCACAGTAACAATTCAAGATAATCCAAGTTTCTCATCAAGTAACATGTATTACTCAGTAGAAATTATAGCTGAGATCTCATCAAGAATGGATACATCCATCTGGTTTGGTGTAGAAATTCCACTGTCAATCACATAGGTTAAATACCCAGTACAATCTCGATAACACTATTCGAACTTTCAATGCAGAACATGAATATTATACATAATTATATCATGCTCATAAAAATAGTCAAGCATACTAGTATAGAACTATTCACCATCTATTGTGGCAAACAAGAATGGCATAACATGTTGAAAGCCAAATCATAACACGTAAGAGCCAAGTCATAACACGTATCACATCAATGTCCCATCTAGGTAGCATGACCAAGTTAACATAGAATGTATAGGGTGTTATCACCCACACTTCTATCAAGCTCTTATACATAACGATATCAAGCATGTAGTCTCTTACTAGAGAATACACCTCCACGTAATTCACGAGATAAGGAAAAGCATGCATATATAGCACGAAACAATGTCCACTAGACAAGATAGATACGCCTAAGTCTTTAAAGACTCGCGCTCTCGATTCTCAAACCATCTAATCCAATTGGATCAGCACTATCAACACCAGTCCTATGCCTGGTATAACAACAAGTAAAGGAACACTCAACGTCCGAAGCACACCCATAGGCCAACCCACGAATGCCGTAGACCCTATCCAGGCTTAGAGCTAACCATAGCTCCGATACCAAAATGACACGCCCCAAGTCCCGGGATCCCCTAATAGAACCTCGAACCTGGTGCGCGTGACTAACAAGGAATGAAAAACTAACAAGGAACAAGAAACTAACGGGAAACAGGAACAATACCTGTTAGAAACAAACTGACATGCTATATATACTCAAGAGTAAGGAGCTAAGATAGCTCACAACGAGTTCTAGACCAAGAAAATTAAAACCAAACATGGTTACATACAGCGGAAGACATGCCTAGCACATAATCTGGCATCAAGAGATATCTAGAGACAACAAGTACAACACAAGTATACCCCAAACAAGCCCTGAGTTTAACAACTCATACAACATCGTCCTTACCAAAGTATAAAAGGACACTAGTCTCAAACAAGAACATCCTGCGGAGTACGTTCCCAGCTATGTCGAGCCTCACTGCGTACTATCCCCTGCTTTCCTAGGGGGGGAGAACAAATAAAGGGTGAGATAAATCTCAGTAAGCTATTAACATGCAACTACATGACATGTTATCATGCAATTCAAGTAGATACTCAAGTAATTATATATCAAGTATCATTAAATAACAAGTATAGGAGAGGCTAAGCCGACTCAACAAGTAATCAAGCTCAAGATATGATCAGGTAATAAGTAGTCAAGTAGTGTGAGAGGATAGACCAACTCACCAAGAAGCACATAGGCCTATCACGTATCATTACCTGAATCCTTCCTTATTTCTCTGAAGAATACCATTGTTGTCGATGCTTGTATAGCTGATAACAACCACGATCAAGATCAAGAGACTGCTATGCAGTATATAAGAAGACCCGGTAACCAGTGTCATTCACAAGAACAAGATTCACGAGGTGTTCACGAGAATATGCACCATGTAATCATGTATCATGTGCTCACGAGAATATGCACCATGTAATCATGTATCATGTGCTCACGAGAATACAAGTACACATACGCAATCATTGCGAAGACAAATCAATCTAATAATGGCACGTGGAGTGTCCATATAACACGGTCAATCCAAGTTAGAGTCTATTAATAACAGACCTCAAACAAGTAGTAGAGTATATCATTCTATATCACTTTGCAACATGCCAAGTTTGCACGTACATATTCATATCACGTTTAACACATTAAAGTGTCTATCACGATACCCTTACTATCAAATAGAGCCCAATACCTTAGACTCTAAATACGTAGTAGAATAGTTCACATCATTCCTAATCACAGTCATATCTCACGTATATGTATCGTTAGTAATCGAATACATTTTCTAACACATATTGTGTTCTGTAGTTATTCTCATTAACTTAAATCGTAATATTCACGATTATATGAATTATCTTCATATTACACTAGTCCCTATTTTCTTTAGGAACCCATTTCAAGACAAGATATCTTCTTTATTCTTTATATACTTTATTGAGTATATACACGATTAAAACCAATCACTAGCACTTTAGTGCTTATTCATAGCACTTCCAATATACAGTTATCAAATTCAAATGTGTAGTAGAGTTAATTATTCTCTATCTAATCCCATATCCCAACTCTTTTGGTTATACATACCATGTATCAAGTAATCAAGAAGTAACATTCTATCAAGTAAATATATGCAAAATTTGCATATACACATCAAGAATCGTTCAAGTTTATTACCATACACATATATTGGTGTCAAGGCACGTACAAAATTTTATAATCTTATATTCAAATCTTAATCCAATTATTTGGATGTTCAAGTCATGTACAAGATTTTATTGTCTTATAGTTCAAGTTACTGTCTCAATTTAAGACATTCAAGACATTCAGGACATTCAAGACATTCAAGACATTCAAGACATTTACAAGATTTTATCATCTTATATCCAAGTTCTCAATCCATTTATTTGGATGGTTAAACATGTACAAGAGTTAATTATCTTATACTTCAAGTTCAAGCTAGGAAGATGAATTATACATCTTTCACGTATTATTTTCCAATCCTTTTCTTAGGACATTCAAGCTCAAGACATTAGTTGGTGCCCCCAAGGTACACAAACATTAACTTCAAGACACATAAAAGAGAGTTACTACTCTTATACTCAAGTTATCATTTAATTATGATTCAAGACAAGCATAACACATAAGTGCTTGTTCATAGCACTTTCAAGACATAAAGAAGAGTTCTTCCTTTTATACTCAAGTTCTCATTTTAATTTAATGAGTAATCATGTTCAAGACTCACTTCTGATGCCCCTAAGGTATCACAACACTTGCTAGGACATCTTATACTAAGGCTATATGCCTTAGGAGGGATAAGCTTTCATTTCATTTTAGATTTAAAACACTTTTGCTGAAACAGGGGACCGGGCGGCCGCTCAATAGAGCACTTTTGAAACCAAAACTTCTGGTGAAATAGGCGGGCGCGCGAGGGACCACCAGGCGGGCGCCTGGTACAATTTTCAGCAAATACCAAATTTCTTTCCAGACTTATAATTCTCCGTCCCAAGCGTAGGAGTATAAACCAACTAACACTTTCTAACATTCAAGAGTGCATTTTAACATGCTCAGAACACTTCTATAGGGACACTTTATTAATTTATCACCGTCCCACAAGTAATAGAATAATTTTCCATTTATTCCATTTAAATATTTTACCGTCCCAAAAGTATAAGTATCATTTTATAATATACTAATATAAACATTTAGGGATACTTCCATTCATTTCCCCGTACCATAAATAATGGTACAATTTTTCTAATAATATTTAAATCAAGTTAATATTTCTCGGTCCCACGAATAGGAGTATAAATTTTCTAACTTTCCCAGGACACTTTCAAGTTGATTTCATTCTTGTAATTCATTCGAATACTCTCTTCGTCCCAATTTTACAAGTATCACGAAAATTGCTCAAAACACAATTTTAACAAGAACAAGTATCGGGAATAACATATATGCATGTTATTACAAATAAGGGGGAGTCAATAGCTTACCTAGTCCGAAATCAAGTTGACCCAAATTAATTTTTGATCGGCCTGGAACGCTCTATTCAACGCCACGAATATTTATCCGGGATCAGAATCACGAACAGAGGGATAATTAAGCTCGAGGAGTCGAGAATAGGGTAAATCCTAAACTTAGCTTTTTACCCAGAGAGAGTACGAGAAAGTTTGAGAATGAATTGCCTTTCTCAGGCAAACAACATGATATACTTGGAACTTTCCAAGAATTGCAACTAGGCCCCTCAAGTTCTAACTTTGACAAAAAGGCCCCTAAACTTTCAACTTTGACATTTAACCACCTTAATTTTCTAAAGTAATTAAATAATTAACTCAAATAAAATAGCATATAAATATGCTAATCAAGAATTTAACAAGAAAGTCAAGAATTTAACAAGAATTAGGACGGGCGTTACAGTGCACGTGGAGACTTCTCACAAAGTAACATGCTGACTATTTTTTTTTCCTTCTTATCTTGATTCAATTCTTTGCCTTTTTCTTTAATTACAACTATTCATTTAATCTACTCACTCCGTCCCAAAATAACTTGCACTAGTTAAATTATTATTTTGAGTTGTAATTAAGAAGTTACTCTTGCCGACTCAAAGTAAGTTACAGTGATTATTTAATTACTATATTGAGTTATATTTGAAAAGTTACTCTATTCGTCTCAAAAAAAGTTGCACTAATATTTAATTGCTATATTTAAAATAATAACATAATCATAAAGTGCAAATCCAAATTATCCACTAATGCAACTTAACAAAATTTAAATAAACTAACACATATTCTCAAATAATATATGCAAATCCTAAAATATTACCTAGCACATAAAATGCACACTTATATCATTTAACACTTCAACTAAATACCACATAAATCACATAATAAATAATTATAATTATGAAAAATGCAAGAATATGAAAATGAAATTGGGTGAGGCGTTACATCCTCCCCACCTTAAAAAAAAAAATTGTCCGCGAATTTTTATTTATCTAAATGATCAAACTACTTACCGAAGTTATCAAATAGACTCGGGTATTTTTCTCGCATCTCTCGCTCGGTTTCCCAAGTAGCCTCTTTAATCTCATGATTCCTCCATAACACTTTCACGAGTGGAATTCGCTTGGTACGCAAGACTTGTTCCTTCCAATCAAGAATCTCCACTGGTAATTCCTCGTAGGATAAATCAGGTTGAAATTTCATTGGCTCATACTCAAGTACATGTGATTCATCCGTTATATACTTACGAAGTGTAGAGACATGGAATACATTATGTACCCCGGATAATAATGGCGGTAGTGCCAGTCTATAGGCTAGTTTCCCAATCCTCTCAAGGATTTCAAATGGTCCGATATACCAAGGAGTCAACTTTCCTTTGTTCCCAAATCGTTTCACACCTTTCTGAGGTGATACCTTTAAGAACACAAAATCACCTACTTGGAATTCAAGATCCCTTCTTCTATTATCAGCATAACTCTTTTGACGACTTTGAGCTGTCCTCAATCTATCTCGAATCAATTTCACACTCTCCACAGATTGTTGAACCATTTTGGGTCCCAAAAGCTTTGCTTCCCCGACTTCATCCCAACATATTGGTGATCTACATTTTCGACCATACAATGCTTCGTAGGGGGCCATTTCAATGCTAGACTGATAGCTGTTATTATAGGCAAATTCAACTAACGGTAAATGCACATCCCAACTACGTTTGAAGTCAACCGCACATGCTCGTAACATATCCTCAAGAATCCGTACCAACCTTTCTGATTGCCCATCTGACTGTGGGTGAAATGTTGTGCTAAAATTCACCTTCGTACCCATTGCACCTTGAAGAGCTTGCCAAAATCGGGATGTAAAACGAGGATCTCTATCGGATATTATACCCACAGGAACCCCATGAAGCCGAACTATTTCCTGAACATATAAAGAAGCTAACTGAGTCAATGAATACCCCATGGAAACAGGTAAAAAGTGAGCCGATTTGTTAACCGGTCTACTATAATCCAAACAGCTTCGTAACCCCTCCGAGTACGTGGTAAACCAGTTACAAAGTCAATCGTGATATGCTCCCATTTCCATTCCAGAATCTCTAAAGGTTGTAACAGACCCGCTGGACGTTGATGTTCCACTTTCACTTGTTGACATGTTAGACACTTAGACACATAATCTGCAATCTCCCCTTTCATACCGTTCCACCAGAAATATTTCTTCATATCTTGATACATTTTCGTACTTCCTGGATGTATGGTATACTTTGTCTTATGAGCCTCCTCCAGTACTCGCTGTTTAATCTCACTATCTGCTGGAATACACACCCTACCATGAAATGTAAGAATTCCATCATTATTTAAGGTAAAGTTAGGTTGTCTACCCTCTTTCATTCCATTAACAACCTTCTGCAATTCAGGATCAATCACCTGAGCTTCTTTAATCTATTGAAGTAAAACGGATGTAGCTCTTATATTCGCAAAACTCATGGCATGACTCGATTCATAAGGGTTACAATCTCGCAAATCCTCTAACAATTTCCACTCTCGTGCCATCAAATGTGAAACATAAGTATTCCTGCTCAACGCATCGGCCACCACATTTGCCTTTCCCGGGTGATACAAAATCGTACAATCATGATCTTTCAGTTTCTCCATCCATCTGCGTTGTCTCATGTTGAGTTCTTTCTGAGAAAACAATTACTTCAAGCTCTTATGGTCTGTGAACACTTCAAATCTAGCTCCATATAAGTAATGCCTCCACTTGTGTAATGCAAATATAATCGCAGCCAATTCTAAGTCATGAGTAGGATAATTCTTCTCATAAGGAGTAAACTTCCTCGAAGCATAAGCAATTACTTTACCATTCTGCATCAACACACAACCTAATCCATCCTTGGAAGCATCCGTGTAAACAACAAAATTATCGGATCCACTAGGCAGGGCTAATACTGGAGCAACTGTCAATCTTCGTTTCAACTCTTGGAAGCTTGCTTCACATTTACCATCCCATTCGAAGGCTATAGATTTTCGTGTCAAACTAGTCATTGGTGTAGCAATTTTGGAAAATCCTTTAATAAACCTCCGATAATAACTTGCCAATCCCAGGAAACTACGTACCTCGGTGACTGTTGTTGGTCTCTTCCAGTTAACTATGGCCTCTACCTTTGAAGGATCGACAGAAATACCCACCGCTGACACCACGTGTCCCAAGAAAGAAACTTCTTCCAACCAGAAGGCACATTTACTAAATTTGGCAAATAACTGCTTTTCCCGAAGAACACTCAATACAATCTTTAAATGTTGCTCATGCTCAGCCTTTGATTTAGAATAGACCAAGATATCATCAATAAAAACCACCACAAAACAATCCAGGTAAGGTTTGAAAACTCGATTCATCAAGTCCATAAATACTGCAGGAGCATTCATCAAACCAAATGGCATAACCACAAACTCATAATGTCCATACCTGGTGCGTAAGGCTGTCTTCGGTATATCCTCCTGTCGGACTTTCAGCTGCTGATACCCATTTCTTAAGTCAAGTTTTGAATAGACTACGGACCCCTGTCGTCAATGTGAGGTAACGGGTACTTATTTTTAATGGTTACCTGGTTAAGCTCTCTATAGTCAGTACATAGTCTCAAAGTACCATCCTTCTTTTTAACAAATAATACTGGTGCACCCCACGGTGACACACTAGGCCTGATGAACCCTTTTTCAAGTAACTCCTCGAGTTGTTTCTTCAGTTCCCTTAACTCAGCTGAGCCATTCTATACGGAGCTTTGGATATCGGTGTTGTACCTGGTAATAACTCAATACAAAACACAAGTTCCGGGTCAGGTGGCATACTATACTCGGTAGAAAACACATCCGGAAATTCAGATACGATAGGAATATCTTCCAACTTTGCTACGGACATACCCTTGTCAACAACACATGCAAGATACCCAGTACAACCACCAGATAACAATTTTCTAGCTTTCAAGGCAGATATAACATGAAAACTACACATAGGCCTATCACCCTCAAATATAATTTCAGGTAAACCCGGCATAGAAAAAGTAACCACCTTTTGATGACAATCAACAGATGCATAATGCAAATAAAGCCAATCTATACCAAGTATCACATCAAAATCTTTTATAGGCAACACTACTAAGTCAGCCTGAAGAGTGTGATCACTTACCAGAACATCACAATTCATATATACATCAGTAGCTAACATGCAATCTCCCATAGGGGAAGATACTTCTAACACGTAAGGCATAGAATCAGGAATGACAGGTAAATGGGACACAAAATGTGATGCCACAAAAGAATGAGATGATCCTGGATCTATAAGAACTCGCGCTCGCCTACTAAAAAGAAAAATAGTACCTCCTATCACCGCTGTAGACTCAGCCACTCTGTGCTGATCAATAGCGAACACTCGACCCTGTACCTTAGGCTGACCCCCACTATCCCGCTTACTACCAGAAGCCTGCTGCCCGGTACCCTCTCCTTGAGTTCCCTTACTCTTTGGACAATCCCTTTTAAAATGTCCCTTCTCACCACAGTTTAAGCATTTTCCTTGTTTCAACCAACACCTGTCTTCAGTATGGCCCTCCTTCGAACAATACCTGCAAATCCACTTTGAACTCGAAACATTTGGTTTTGAACCCACCGACACACTTCCCATACTTTCCGGTTGCCGCTGAGGTTGACCACCCTGCCTGCTAAATCCACCCCTTCTACTTCCGGAGTTCTGAGCCCTCTCTGGAACACGTACTGATAGTTGACCCACTGTTGTCGTTCCGAGTTTGACCTTGTGTTCTTCAATATCATTCTCAATAGCATAAGCCTTCTCAACTACTTGTCGGTAACTACAAAGCCGTAGGGAAAGAAGTTGCTTCCTATGCTCTGTCTTTAACCCCTTCACAAAACGTTGAGCCCTCTTTGTTTTAGTTGGAACCAAATGACTACAATACCTTGCTAATTTGGTAAATTCAGAGGAATATTGTCCCACCGTCATATTTCCTTGCACTAAGTTTAGAAATGCCATTTCTCTTCGATCTTGAACAACTGAGGGAATAAACTGTGAGTTGAACTCTTTGAGAAAGTCCTCCCAAGTATGTTGTACTTCTTTATCCTGATCCCAGCTCTGGCATAACACCTTCCACCAGTGCTCCGCAGCCATTTCTAGTTTAAAAGTTGCAAAGGTTACGTTCTCTTTATCTTCACATTTCAAGGCAGTAAATATCTTCTCAATACTCTCTATCCATTCCTCAGCTTTTACTGCATCAGGATCCCCATCAAAACTACGAGGTTGCATTTTCAGAAACTTGGTAAGGCGACTTGCATAACCCCTGTCTTCCGCTCCTGACTGTGCATGCCCAGGATTATTCTGTCCCTGTTGGTTGGAGACCATTTGAGCTAGTAGTTGAAACATCTGTTTGTAATCCACATTGTGATCATTACCCACCTCCACAGAAGGAGTTTCTGATTCCTCAATTCCTTGATTACTACTACCAATATCCTCTGACTGACTCATCTCCGCCCTACACATAAACACTCGACGTTAATAACACAACCCATAAACCAACCCACCTAGGCCATAGACCCTATCCAGGCTTAGAGCTAACCAAAGCTCTGATACCAACTGTAACGCCCCGAAATCTTAGGTTTGATATGAACCATAGAATTCGACACGTCCCTACTACTAATATCTGGATATAAACCAAAACTAATACAACTGTACACCCCTAATAATCAAGGAAATACGTTATTTGAGATGGTTCCAACAATTCACCACCATTTAAACTTTACATTCCCACTAACTAATCTTAGCTTTTAACTGCTCGGCACATAAGCCGGCAAACAAAAGATGAAAACATAATATATACATATACACAACTATACCCCAAAAGTTCTGAGTTCAACTTACTCAGATTTAACTGTCGTCCTCACAACTAAAGTGTAACATTTAACCTACCCAAAAGTGGTTTCCCCCGAAAAGAACTTGCTACAACGATCCTCACCTCGTGCTATCACTAGCCTTCTTGGAATCTAAGGAAAACCAAGAAACAAGAAACGGGGTGAGATAAAATCTCAGTAAGTTACTACTATAGCTACATAATATGCGTACATATGATAATGAAGCATAGAAGGATCACATATAACAATGCATCAAGTAGCAAGTCATATGAGTAGCTAATCCTACCCATTATGCAACACGTATAACTAAGTACACATTACAAAGGATATTTCTTTTCTCCTTATTACTCCATACCCATTCATAACCAAAACTTTCAACTGGTGTTACCGTTGATGTAGGCCTTCATAATGAACGTAGCTTCATAATATCAATGGAGACCCGTTACTCAGTATCTCAACCCAAGAATAAAAATAGCTATTCAATCATTGTGCATAATGCTCCAATAATCTAGGAAGCTAGACCCCTACCGTGATCAAGAGTAGGAGCAGACGGTCACAGATGCATAGATTCACGGTTATTACTTAGCCCCAGCACTCATAATAAACGTGAACCTATACACCCCCGAAACAACAAACCAGCTGGACACACATGTAAGTACACAAGTAATATTTACTTGATATAACAAAACTAGCTCTAGGCCCAAAGTAGGGGACTAGTCCATTAACCACATAAATTATGTAAGTACAATTGCATATTCTCGTCAACTCAACTTGTAGCACAATTGATGTTCATCATTCATCATTTAAGCCCATATACATTAGACTTGACACTCATAATAACCTTTCCAAAACACTCCTACAATTACCCTAGACCATCCTCTAAGGCTAAACAAAGATCACCCCTTTCATTCACCCATTTGAACAATTATTCATTCACAAGGGAGTATGTGCGGCCGCCCAAGGAGGGGTGTGCGGTCGCCCACTTAAAATAAAATCAAGAACAAAACCTTCCAGAATATTGTGCGGTCGCCTGCCCATTTTGGGCAGTCGCCCACTTACTCGACAGGCCCAAAAAATGGGAATTTCATACTCCCTTCGCTTCACTGTCCCAAAAGTACAACACCTACTATAATAAACGTTTGTAACCATTACAAGGCTACAAATTCAGTACCAACCCAACTTTAACATTTCTTTATACTCAATCCCAAACCAACAACAACAATTTTTCCAAAAATTGACATACTTCACTAACTTGGCAACAATTGATACATAGAACATTTTTATAACCATTTTAACATTTAAAAAGGCGAATTAGTAACTTACCTATCCCAGAAAAGTATCGAGAAAACTAGATTTGAACCGGTAGAAATGATCTATTCAATGCCCTGATCATTTTTATATAATTAGTTTTTAAAATGGAGAAGTAAAGAAAATGTAAGAAATTGAGAAAGGAGGAAACCCTACCTTAACTCCGAGTTAATCCGGAACAAAGTAATCAACTTAGCTTAAACGTCCCAATCGATTCTTTCAATTTATGCAATTTCTTGTACTTTCCTTTCTCTGTCTTTCTCTTTCTCTGTTGTCTCTCTAAAGAACTCCCCTTTGGTTGTTTTTTTTTCTCTTTTCTTTTCTTTTTCCTTTTCCTTTCCTTAATAGAGAAAGTTTCTCCTAAGTGCACGTGGAGACTTCTCACAAAGTAACATGCTGACTATTTTTTTTCTTCTTATCTTGATTCAATTCTTTGCCTTTTTCTTTAATTACAACTATTCATTTAATCTACTCACTCCGTCCCAAAATAACTTGCACTAGTTAAATTATTATTTTGAGTTGTAATTAAGAAGTTACTCTTGCCGACTCAAAGTAAGTTACAGTGATTATTTAATTACTATATTGAGTTATATTTGAAAAGTTACTCAATTCGTCTAAAAAAAAGTTGCACTAATATTTAATTGCTATATTTAAAATAATAACATAATCATAAAGTGCAAATCCAAATTATCCACTAATGCAACTTAACAAAATTTAAATAAACTAACACATATTCTCAAATAATATATGCAAATCCTAAAATATTACCTAGCACATAAAATGCACACTTATATCATTTGACACTTCAACTAAATACCAGATAAATTACATAATAAATAATTATAATTATGAAAAATGCAAGAATATGAAAATGAAATTGGGTGAGGCGTTACACCTGAACTCTCCTTGTTGCTTGTGTTCATCATCATCATGTCCTACCAGTCTTCTCTAATCTCTGGTAACCATTTGATGATTTACATTTGTTCCTCAACACTTAGTTTGAACTAATTGATTTCTAACTTGTGAGATTTCTTGAGTGATTTTGCAGATAATGTCGAACAACGAAAAGGATATCTATGGAGGCTATGTTGACTCCACATTCTTCGACGACACTCTTGACGATGATTTCTTGAGAAATCTATTGATCGGTTCTCTTCTGGACTCTTTCATCACTCCAACTGGTGTTGAGTTCATATTTTTGGGTCAAGTGCAAGAGTTCTTCTCTAACGCCTCAGTCATCACTGCCCCAAATGATCCATCTACCTTTGTCTCCATCAATTCTACTGTCGCTGGCATCCCTATCTCCATCACTCCATATTCTATTCATGAAGCATTTCCTTTGCTTGGGAATAAGGGTGATGATGCCATTACTGACGTCAAAACCTTGGACAAGGCATGGACCCTTATGAGGGGATCCGGTCCTAGGATCAGTGGAGATAATCATCTGAAAGCCCATTACCGAAGGAGATTCTTTGCTCTTGCGGAGATTGTTGATAGATGCTTAGTATGCAGATCTGGCTCTCACAGCCATGTAACTGACATTCAGTTTGAGGCAATGGCAGCCATTGTACTTCAGGAAGAATTCAACTGGTGTGCCTATCTCTTTAGGGTTATTGCAATTACTGCTGTTAAGTGGAAAGAAGATAGAAGAAATAACAAGGCTCACCCTGGCAAGGGATGTCATTATATGCTGATTAGCACTATTTTGAGGCGCAACTCAGCAATCGTCAGAGCTTCCCCAGCACCTCCAAGTTTTGACTTTGACAAACTCAAATCTTTTAAGCTTTCTGATTGGAATAGGATCACCAAGAAGGCTTCTACCAGCACAGTAATTGTTCAAGCAGCTGGTTCTCCAAAGAATAAAAAGGCAAAGAAAATTGTTAAGGTTGCCACTGTTGCTCCTACCGATGTCTCTACTCATGCTCCATCTACCGACAGGATTCTTGCTGACTCAACTCCTGCTGCTCCTAGAAAAAGGAAATTAGTCAAGGCTGCTGATAAAGTGCAAACCAAAAAGTCAAAAGTCATATCTGCCGGTGAACCATCTGTCGTTCCAAAGCCAAAACCTGCTGATCAGGTTCAGTCTGTAGAAATTCCAAGTGCTGATCCTAGAGCCAAAATGATAAGATTTGCTCCATCTCTCTCTCTGGTATTTCGCTGACTTCTCCTATAATTAAGGCTGAAGTAGAAGACATTGCTGATCTGGATGAAGATCCTATTGCTGATGTACTAAAGAAGTCTGCTGTTGTAAGAAAATGCTGACCTGTAAGAAACCCCACTTTCCATTCTTTCTATCGCAACCATTGGTCCTTCACTAATAATTTCCTTCCAAAGAACTGGGTGTTTCAAATTGATCATCTTCACCCCTTCATTCGCCAGTTGCTCCAGTTTCATGAGGAAAGAAAGGAGTTGGTTTCTCCTGGAAACCGTGCTGATTATGTTGACTTTTCAAGCTTGAATGGACTAACTGACTTGTTCAAAGAGAATTTTGTTCCCCTTCAGAAATTTCAAAGATTATCAGAAACTAATCTCAGATTGAACTTTGGGCGTTTCTTTGATCTGCTTCCGCTTCCCTGGAATCAAGTCTATCTCTTCCAAGATAGAATTAGACAAGACTTGATGGTCCAAAGTGTATGGGTCGCCTTTGCTGATGTATACGGTCAGCAGTTAAACTTTCTTGAATCTGATCCCTATCAAATGGGAAGACCAGAAGACGATGATGATTTACTGGTTTACAACGATAATGAAGGCATTTCTGCTGGTCCATTAGCTGATCTATTTCTGCAGAAGGTAAAGAAAGCCACTATTGATATGATAAAAGAGTCTGAAGCCTATCTTACCAGACTGCAGTCGAGCAACCAGCAAATGATCCCATTCCTACTCCCAGCCATTATGTTGATGTTGCTGACTTTGTTTGTGCTCACAAGACTGATGGTGACATTCCTACTTCTTCTGACTCAATCAGTGAGTTGGACAAGATGCCGATTAGCATAATCTTTAAGAAGCCCTCTTCTGGTCAAGTTCAAACTGCCGCTGCTCCAACCTTTGTGTCATCTGCTAAAGCATTTGCTGACTCTGTACTAGCTAGTGATGGCTCTGAGCGTGGCTCTGCTGATAAATTTGTTGAACAGATTGTTGAGAAAACTTCAGACAGTCAACCTGCTGATGGAACCAGTTATGCTGATGAGTCCCTGCTTAGTCAAGTTCAGGAAACTATGGAAACTCAACTTCTAATTTCAGAAAGTTTAAATGAAGACCAGCTTGCATCACTTGAGCAAACTACTGACACTCAAGTTGTTGATGAAGTTGCCGTTGAAGAGTTACCGATTTCAGGAGGAGCTTGTGCTGATGAAGATGCAGTTGCTGATACAAACCTTGCTGATGAGCCAACTTCAGACACTCATTACTCTGAGCCAACTGCTGACACTCAGATTATTCTTGCTTCTACTGGTGAAGCCTCTGAGAAAACTTTAGATACTCAGATTGTTCATTTCCCTACCTCTTCTGCTGATGTGATTCTAGTTGAGTCTACTGGACTGAGAGAGGTTGTTGAGTTGGGAGGAGGAGCTGCTGATAACACTACTGCCATTGATGCAATGATTGCTGCTGATCTACAGTTTGAGGAACTTCAGGGTGCTTTATTTTCTCCTGAAGAACCTCTTTTTTTAACTGCTCCTGAGGCACAACCGATTGTTGCTGATAAAGTATAACCAGTTGCTGACAGTGTTGCTGCTGCTGATGAGGAAAGCGCAAATGAGATAGATCCTGCTGACTATGTGGAGTTGCCGGTCCTTATGGAGGAGGCTGAAAGAGATTCTGCTCCACCTCCTGAGTACAACTGTGAGCTTCATGCCAAGGAGATGATGAGTTCAAACTGGTACACTACCAACGTCTGTATTCCTACTAATAGTTTTTGCCAACAGTTGTTTTCTCTTCATCAGCCAATCAGGTCCTTCCGATCCACTCTTCAAAGGATTCCTTCTTCTTTCGGCAAAGATCATCCTTTCATTGCTGGTTCCACCGCAAGCGAAAAGATAATTTTCATGGCCTGGATTAAACCTGATTTCAAAATGAGGAAAGGGAAGGCTCCCCGGGTGTCCAAGCTCAAGGTGAAAGGACCTGTTTATGAACCTCTACACTGCTTACCTGGCAAGATAAAGGTTGGAGGCAAAATCCACCTGCCTGGCCCCTCTCCTAAGGAGGTTTGCTTCGTCACGAATGGTTAGATGAGAAGGTGCATGATGATCAACAATGAACTTCTTGATATACTCGAATTCCGGGCTACTGATCCTCGTGGACTGATCTACTTAGTCAAATCTGCTGCTCTTGCACTGACTATGCCGATGTTTCACCCAAGACAGCATGCTGGTCACTTGGTCCATACATCCAGGCTGATGAATGCCAGGTTAATGGCCATGATCCTTGAAGGACGGGCTTGTCTTAATCTACTTATGGCTATCTTTCTGTCAATGGAAGACAATGGTATTTTTCATTTGCCGGACGATCGTGCTGTTATTATTCATCCTGGTTTTCCCCTGCCGATTCCCCGTGAAGATGTCTTTGCTGATGCTTCCTTCCTCATTGCTTCAACTTATATTCCTGCTGAATTCCTTCTTGCTAATGCCGATGCTGCTTATGCTGATATTCTTCAACAATTCTTGCCTCTGCCTTCTGCCTCAATTCCTGTTCCTCTTTTTCTATTGATGGTCATTCTCTCTTCTGATGACGAGTTACCGATGGACGATCCTGCTGATATGCTTATAAAAGAGGCTGACTTACTCAATGAAGATTTTGTGCCGTCTCTAATGGTCCAATCTGTTGAGAGTTTTGCCATGCCAATTGTAATTGAGAAACCGGTTGTTGTCCACAGCCTCTATGAATTCATCCGTTTTGAGGAGGGTGATTTTTCAAATCAGCAAGTGCATACCACTCGTGCTGATGTTGGTGATATGGGACTTTCTCTTGCTGACCTGATAAAGGACACTCATAAAGATCTTTCCAAGAGGATACTTAAGTCTAATCAGGAGGAGGAAAATAAACGAATTAAAGACTTGAAGGATCTTCTGACTGATAGAGAAACAAGACTGATCAAGCTCTCTGAATGCTTGGGATCTACAAATTCGATCCAACAGCAACTTGTTGATGACCAAAGACTTTAGATCAGAGACTTAGAGAGAACTGTAAAAGAGCTATTTGATACCAAGTCTGTTCTTGCTGATGCTCAACTGAAAATTTGCTGCTCTTGAAGCCAACAACAAGATGATGACTGAGAGATTGGAAAGTGAACAGAGAAGACAAAAGAGGAAAGCTGACAAAGAGGCTTCCATAGAAAAGAAGAAGTCCAAGCGTACTGGATCTACAAAGATATATCCAACAAACACTTTGCTAACATTCTGTTTTCGTGTATGCTTATATTTTGTTATGTTCTTATATTATTTCTGCTGCTCTTCATGCTAATTTTGTTTTGCAGATCATTACTTCTCTGCTGATCATTGCAATCAGCAATCATTCATCTCTTTTTCTTCTATTTTTTTGTATTTTTATTTATTTACCTTTACTAAGACATCTGTGTGACTTGGCTTAGGGAATGAAAATAAATAGATTACCCTCTGAAAAACATTCTTTTACTAAGCTAAGATAGATGGTCTTGTTTAGGGTGATTGGACTTAAGCAATTAGGAGGAGATTGTTGTTCATATATATGTTTAGGACATAGAATTGCTTAATCCCAATCATGTTTAACATTTAGGATCCTCCAATTTTATTAGAACCTTTTTAAGGTACCCTTAGGATTCTTTGTGACCAGCACAGGTGTATAATAACTTTTCAATCAAGACAAACCAGCTAGAGGAAGCAAATCAGCAGACCAGCATTCAAGTTGCCGATCAACTTAGCATTCAAGTTGCCGATCAACTTACTACTCAAGTTGCCGATCGGCAAAGACAGTCTGTACTGGTAGTCAGGTTACATCGCTCTACCTTAAATTCAACCTTACTGATTGTCTTTGTCTTGTCGTACTGTCTTATCCGAAAGTAGTTTATCTGCTCTGTTATGATTACTGCGCCGTCTGACACAGCTATTTTTAGCTCTACTCTGTCTCTACTTGCTTTTACAGGTAACAAGTTGAGACAAAGGGGTCTTTACCCATCAGACTTTTCCAATCATACGCGTACTCCATATCTTTGCCATTAATGCTAAAGATACCGCATTTAATGCTCCTCAACTACCCAGCTGGAAATTTAAATTTACAAGCCTTCTTCAACAAGACCTAAGTCATTAACTCCTCTTATAAATAGAGGACTTAGAGCATTGAAGAGGGTTGGTGATTTTAGTGCATTTAAGAGAATTGATTGTTTAGAGCATTCATTGAAGCTCAAACATTCCTTGTCCCAGGAATCATTAGACAATTGTTAGGACATACACTTGTGCACAAACTCATCAACATTGTCAGTATTCCCGAACTAGATTATTTTACGGAATACGTTGCTTGAGTTATTCACACACCCACCTAAGTGAGATAGGTTCTCTTGAACTTGCCGCTAAAAAACACTTGGTCAGATTTGTACTACGATCCATTAGTGATCTCTAGAATTTAGTCTTTGTATCCGGCAAAGCCGCTCTTGTAATAGACTAGGCATATCTAATATTGCTCTTAACCCAAATCCAAGTTCTGACCAAACTTGGTAGAGGACGTAGCAGTATTTACACTGTGAACCTCTCCAAATCATTGTGTCCCTTGTTACTTATTTTATCCTTGCCGGTTGGAATTCTATCGCCGTCATATCTTACTTGTTCTTACTGATTCATTGTAATTTCTATTTACCAATCTCTTGAAACTGCATTGAACTTTTAGAAATCACTTTGTGTTAAACCAAGCTCTCAAAACCATTTTATAAACTGTTTTGTGTGAGTTAAAACTAAGTCATATCTTCTCCGCTGCGCTTACTGATAATAGTTTGCAAACTGATAAGTGACTTTGCATTTATAAAGTGTTTCTTCGAAAAAGTTTTAATTAGGCTATTCACCCCCCCCCTCTAGCCTATTTTCTTACCGATTGGGCCTAACACTCTAACTTCACAAATTTCAGGAGGTAAGTTAGGTTGAGTTGTAGTAACTTGAAGGTCTTCAATTGGCACATCTTCACCAGCATCAAAGTCATCAAAGTTAGGGGTTGGAATGGTTCAGAATTGAAAGAGTGAGTGACACCATGCATAGAATTATAATGATGCGCATTAGTGGAATCTCCAGGCACATTGTATGGTGCAACTGAAGATTCACTTGGTGCGCTATTTACAAAGCTTTGCGCAACTGATGTAGATGGATTTCCTTGAGTTGATGCATTCTGATCTTATGTATGCGCAGTAAGAATGTGCGCACCTGTCTCAATAGACTCAACAAAATGATCAGCAACATTTGGAGACAAATGTGGCTCAAGGAGAGAATGTTCATCAAAAGTAACATGTACAGATTCAACTATCACTAAAGTAGATCTATTGAAGACACGAAAAGCTTTAGAATGTTTAGCATACCCAACAAAAATACCTTCATCCTCTTTGGCATCGAATTTACCTCTATGTTCGTTTCCGTTGTAGAGGATATAGCATTTGCAGCCAAAGATTTTGAAGAAAGCAATGTTGGGAGTTCTACCATGCCAAAGTTCATAAGGGGTCTTGTTATGGCGTTTGTTGATGAGGAAACGATTCTGAGTAAAGCATGATGTGTTGATAGCTTCTTCCCAAAAGTACTTGGGAAATTTAGCTTCTGCTATCATCGTCTTCCCTGCTTCTATCAACGTCCTATTTTTCCTTTCCACAACACCGTTTTGCTGCGGAACTCCAGCTGTTGAAATGTTTTGATCTATCACATGATCGTCGCAATATCGAGCAACACTGTTGTTTTTGAATTGTGTTCTATTGTCGGATCGAACACTAACGATGTCATCTTCTTTTTGGGTTTGGAGCAGTCTGAATAGAGTGGTGAGAATGTCATAACAATTGTCTTTAGAGATCATCATTTCCACCCACGCATATCTTGAATAATCATCCACCACAACTAGAGTCTATTTGTTTCCTCTAATGCTTGCAGTGGTGACTGGTCCAAATAGATCAATGTGCAGCAGTTGCAAACATCTTGAAGTTGAGGGATTTGTCTTGCTGGAGAAAGACTGCTTTGATTGTTTACCTAGTTGACAAGCTGCGCATTTGTTGTCATGATGATCAGCAACCTTAGGGAGTCCTTTGACAAGATTGTCCCTGCTGAGTTTAGATAGACATTTAATGTTCAAGTGACTCATGCGCTTGTGCCATAGCCAACTATTTTCGCTCACACTTTTAGCTACAAAACAAAAATTAGTACCAAAGTTCATACTATGGAAATCAATAATATAAATATTTGTCTTACGATATCCCGTGAGTAAGGTTGTAACGACCCGAAAACCCGTCTCTATTTTCTTAGTAATAAAGAATTGATTATTTATTTATTGTCTATTTATTTATTTAAATAATTATGTGTGCATTTTGTGTTACATAATATTTTATGCCTAAAATTTTAATCGATCATTTGTGCTAGTATAGAATTATTGGGTCTTAGTTGTTAGTGGGGAGAAATGAATTTAATTGCTAGATAGTGGAATAGGGGCCCTAAGTGTAACTTTTCTTTTAATTGATGATCTTCCTCCCTCCTTCCTCACTCTTACACTCTCCTCACCACACACACACACTCAATCAACTCTCTCTCCACCATTGTTGAAGAGGTAAGAATTCTCCCTCCTTCTCTCTTCATTTTGACCATCTCCCTCCCATTATTTCTTAATGCTCATTTTATGAAAAATGTTTAGATCGTCGCTAGGATCGTTTATAGCCAAGAAAATTCGAATTCCGTCATCTTTGATAAATTCCAAGTAAGTTACTTTCCTCCATAAATTACATATAATTGCTCATATAGTTAGATATGAAGTTTATTATGTTCAATCGTTGTTTTGGAAGTGATCTTGGTGATGTATTGGAAATTTTGTATTTGGACTTAATTTGAAGTCATTGATAAATTTGTGTTTGATGTTGGTATAATTGGTGTTTTGGAGTTTAGAATTGTGTTTAGAGGTCAAGGATGTAATTAGGTTGTGTCTTGGGTGAGTTTTGTGTTGATGGGTTTATTCGGGAGAGTTTTACTCTCAAATTTTGAGTGTAAATGAACCCAAGAAACAAATTGGGAATTCCGGGTTTGGTTGTGTTTGAAACTCTTAGTTAAGTTAGTTTTTAGAAGTGATTATAGAGCAAAAGTAAGAGTTTTAATTGTGTTTTGAAGTAGGATTGGAGGTTAGGTTGGTATGGGATGTTTATATACAGTTTTAGCCTTTCTGGAAGGCCAAAAAGCTGAATCGAGGGTCGGGGCGCGCGCACACTTTTATGGAAGGCGTGCGCACCCTCTAGTACACTCAAAATCCTCTAGACTGACCAAAGGAGGCGCGCGCACCCTTTTTGGGGAGGCGCGTGCACCCTCTTCTCCTGTAGGTTGTCTGTTTTACGTTCGATCTTCCGGAGGCCATAACTTCTTCGTACGGACTCCGTTTTGGACGTGTAAACTATCGTTGGAAAGCTCCTTTCGAGTACTATGAAATGGTTCTATTGGACGCATGGTTACAGATCATAATGGTTGTATTTTCGTTGAGGTTTAAGATCAAGGTGTAGTCTCGGTCTAGGTCCCGTAGTACTTTTCTAGTTGACTTAGTTGGGCACCGCGTGGAACACCTTAGTAATTGAAATTGGTTCCTTTGTGAACAATGGTGTTATGGAATTTGATCAATTATTGTTTGCGAATGTTTGGGCCTCTTATGATGTGTCGTGATTGTTCCAATCGAATTGATTTTGGATAAGACTTGGTCTAGGTTTTAGGCGATGTCCTATAGTACCTAGAGGGTTATTATTAAACACTAAAGTGTAGGGTTTGGTCCGGTTGTGATCATGTACTAGTAGGTGTAACCTTTTGGATTCGTTTGGGGTGTTTAGAATTGGTTCGTTACGAATGGATGTATAGCGTGAAATGGCGATTGGGTACCTGTGGTTTGATTAACCTTAAGGTGTAGTCATTCGGACTTCCTATTTGGAATTCTAGGTGTAAAAATAAAGGGAGTTAATAGTTTTAGTACATCTTAATGAGTAAACTTTTAGGGAATTTTGGTAATAGTCATTGTACTATTTGTGAGCGACCGTTTGGATTGTGCTCTTTATGAGTAACTCGTGGGTATCATCTTTGGGATGTGTTTGGTATGGTTCCTTATCATGGAATCATCATGTTTTAATGATCAATGTTGTTGGGCCCTTTATAAGCAATCCCGTTTATCGTTGTTGGACTCTTTATGAGAAAATTCTTGTGCCGTTGTTGTTGAACTCTTCATGAGTAATCGTTTGCATGTTTATGGTGATTAATTGGTATGGTTCCCTACTTTGGAATCATTAATTGTTTACCGAGATAGTGTTATTTCTTAGCATTTATTTGAAAGTCCAGCTGGTATTTGTGGTTGTGTCGGGCGATGGGGAAGATTATAATGGCAACGAGCCGAGTCCATTATAATGTGATCCATTGTTTTGCCCTTATTTTCCTCTTCCAGATTGGCCTTGGTTGGGATGAGCTAGCTTCCTTCGGAAGTAGTCTAGCTAACTTTTTGGGTTTTGACTTTTTGTCATCTCCCCTGTCCATTGTGACATGTTACATTGTTATGGTTCCGGTACCGGGGTTGTGATCTTCAGCTGTTTATGCTACTACGAAGATTGGTTGGTTGATTGATTAGTCAGTTCTGTCCGAGGTGCTCTTCAGCTGTTATGCTGCTATGGTTGATGGATTGATTGGTTGGTTCTGACCGGGTTCTTATCTTCAGCCGTTGTGCTACTACGAAGATTGATTGATTGGTTGGTTCTGCGCAGAAGCTTCTTTGTTATATTCGTTTGGTGAAACCTTGGCTCAGTATCTTTTGTACGTGTTTATTTCAGTCTTATGTGCTGCATGATGATTTAGTCGATATTTCCAACTAGTATGGGACAGTTGGCGATAGAGAGCTTTCTCATTTGTTGTTATGTGATTTACTCGTTCAGTTATATCGTTGATTTGCATGATATTATGCCATGTAGCTGCATTAGTAACTTACTGAGATTTTATCTCACCCCGTTTCATTTATCTTTGTTTTTCCTTAACCCCCCCCCCCAGGGAAGCAAGTGGTATCGTTTTGAGGTTCGTTGTAGCGGGAATCTTCTGAGCAGGTTGATCGTCTTTGGGGTAGTTGCTCTTCGGAGCCTTTATGTATTTTGTTGTGAGATCGAGGTAGTACAGTATTGTATTAATCCCGTTGTCCGTTGAGTTGTTATATTATTAATAAGTTGTTCTTGCTTCCGCGCTTGTTTTAGTCTCCGAGTTATTATCTCGTGGAGGTGTGGTCTGATGGTTTTGGGTTTCATAGTTGAATTCACGTGCCCGGTTTGGTATTTTTGCTTTTTGGAGATGTTAATTATGTAAATTTTATATTTATGGATTTATAGAATTTCCAGGGCGTGACAAAGGTAGCTCCAGTTTTGCCATTCTTGATAAGGCATTGCGTTGAAGTGAAATGGCATTCTAATCCTTTGTCGCAAAATTGAGATATGGATAATAAGTTGTGCTTGAGTCCTTCAACGAGAGAGACTCTTTCTATGCACACTTTGTCTTTTTTGAGCTTTCCATATGCAACAACTTGACCTTTGTTATTATCACCAAATGTTACTGAGGGACCTATTTCTTCATGGACATCTTCAAGTAAGGATTCATCTCCAGTCATGTGTCGTGAGCACCCACTGTCGAGAATCCATTCATACGTTCTAGCTTTAGAAGATCCAGCCATGAAGCAAGGAACCTGAAATATAGACATTTAAGCAGGTCCCATTTATTCCTTTTAGGTCCTAGAGTTAGCAAATTTTGACGACCCACTCTTGCTTGACCTTAGGATTTTTAAGTCCTTTGGCATTGGGAGTGAATCTCAAAAGGCATTCCACGGACTTGTGTCCAAAACAATCACAAATAGAACAATGATGAAAGCCACCAATCAAGTTTTTGCAGACTCTTTACTTTTCTTTGGGATAGCATTCTTCTTTGGGTCAGATGAGTCAGCCTTAACAAAATATTTCTTTTGAAATTTTGTTGCGCTTTTTCTAGTAGGGCGCATAGGGCTAGGAGGCGCATGGCTCCTAGGCGCATAATGCTCACTAGTAGAAGGAGCGCGCTTTGTCTCAAGAATGATTTTGCTAGGAGATGGTTCATCTGTAGCTACTTCCTTCTCCTTAGCTTTCCCAAATTGTTTCGTTGGGTAGACATAATGGAATGTTTGTCTCTTGACTTTTTCTTGTCCTTTAGCCATTGAAATAGAATGTTTTTCCTTGGGAATTTCATGAGTTTGCTGAGGTGTAAATTCACTGTCTCTTTCAGCGCAGACCTCACACTTAAAGTTGTCACTAGTTGATGAGAATCCCAAGCCTCTCTTATAACCACAGGCTTTTTGGGACTCAAAGATACTTTCCATAGTGACACGAGAAATGGACCACTCATTTGTAATATTTTGAAGATCAGTAATTTGAGCAACGAATTCATCGTTTTGAACTTTAAGTAATGAGTTATGTTCCGTTAGAAAAGTGTTTTTAACAGTAAGAGGAGTCATGCTCTTTATCTTCTCCTTAAGGAGGGTGAGTTCAGATTTTAGAAGAGATTTCTCGGTCTTAAGCTGGGAAATTTCTTCACATGATAGTGCTAAAGCTTCCTTCATTTTGCCAAATTTACTAATTACCTTTTCAGCTTCTAAGAACAATTTTTCTTGTCTGGCAATATCCTCATCATGAGTGATTACAGGGATTGGTTCAACTTGAGGTCTGATGTAGTTGCCTTTTCTGAGGTTGCTTCTTGCGCTCAGGTCACATCTGGAGAATAACAATCCACCATCGCTTTGAGTTGGGGTAATAAATCCTTGTTCAACAAGCTCGCTGATGGTTGGTTTATTCAAGACATTCATATCAGGAATATCCTTTGAGCAGTCATCATCGGAATCATAAGTATCGACTTCATCATCCTTTACCACCAAGCATACGAGCCCATCATCAGAATCTTCATCGCTCTCTTCCGAGTCTATTTCAATCCATGTGTTGCGTTCACTTGATGGAGATTCTTCTTCAGCAACCATTCCTTTGTGACGATTGAACTTAGGAGTATGGCTGCTCTTTTTCTGCATATACTCGAACTTGGGGATTGGGCAGCTCGAAGCAAAGTGTCCTGGTTTCCTGCAATTAAAACAAACAAGGTCTGCTTTTCTTTTTGAGTCACTTCTCCTCGTGAACTTTGGAGGAGCTCTGCTTGTAGATCCTTGAAATTTGCTGAATGAGTGGGTTTCGAGAACTTTCTGAACTTCTGGAATTTCTTCACAAATAAAGCGAAGTCTTCGTCATCCATATCCAATAACTCAGAAGTAGAAATTTTGGGATCTGCGCTTTTCTCAACTGGTGCTGGCGCTTCCTCTTTATGCGCCACCATAGCAATGGATTTTGATTTTCCTTCAGTTTCACTTATACGCTTAAGTTTGAGTTCATAAACTTTAAGATTGGCGTACATATTTATAAGTGTCCAAACATCCAAACTTCCAGCGTCTTCAAGAGCGCTAGATTTATGCAGATATCTTGATCCAAAAGCAGCTTACGTTCAATTCTTATTGGAGAATTTATTTCCAAGTGAAATACAGAGATTAATGATTTCACAATAACGTTCATAGGTCTGTTTTAAAGATTCACTGCGGAGTTGAGAGAAATTATTGAATCTCTTTTGAACTTCGTATCGCTTGTTCTCCTTACACATAGTATCTCCTTCAATGTGCTCTTCAATAGCATCCCATAATTCATTGGCGGTAGCACAATGCATAACTTATTGTTTCATAGCCGTGCTTAGAGTACTAAGGAGAATATTTCTAGCTTTCCCCTCATTTGCAACTCTTCTAATTTCTTCTTCATTCCATTCTTCCTTTGGTTTCAGAATAGAAGGTTGAGCAGCGTTTATGCGCGGATTCGGATTCGTTTTCATTGGGATGTAAAGTCCATAAACCACGGTGTCATGAAGCCTTTCATCGATTGAGGTGAGATGGGTCAGAATGCTGAATTTCCACACGTCGAAATGATCTTCATCAAAGACTGGAACATGTGTGTAGTTAGCACTTGCCAAAGGTTTTGAGTTTGCCATATTGAATCGGCACCCAAGCTGTTAACCTCAAAAAACAAAAACGTTTTATAAAGGTGTTAGCTCTGATACCACTTGTTGGTCCCAAAGGGGTAACAAGGGTATGAAAAATGCTAGAGGGGGGGGGTGAATAGCGTTTTTATAATTCTTTTCAAACCCTTTTGCAAATTAATGGCAAATGCGCACGACTCTTAATTTGGCTAAGTATAGCGCGCAGCAAGAGTGTGAAATGCATAGCGGAAAATTAAAGCAATCACTTATGCGCAGGGAGTATGCGCAGAAGTGTAAATACACACGCACTAAGATTTAGTATAAAGAGTGGCGCAAAATGGAACTAAGGCAGAAAGCACACAAACACAATGCAATCAATGCAAGACAATCTACAAAGATTAAACAAAGCAATATATCAGAAAAGCATAAATGTAGAATGTAAAGCAGAATATAAAGACAAGCTATTTGGAGAGGTTCGATCGTGAAAAGATCTACGTCCTCTACCAAGATGGTTAGTCTTGGATTTCTAATGGAGATCTTATTATGAGAGAGTGTTACAAGTTACAACGATTTAGAACAAACTAACTCAAAGATCTATAATCTATGAAAGAAAAAAATCCTAGACAATAACCGATGTTTCTCTAGAAGTATGATTGATGAGATCGAAACTTCAAGAGGTGTGTGTGTGTCAGAAATCTGGACTCTTTAAATCTATAAGATGGAGAGCACAAGATATTCTGGTGTTACAAAGGCTTATAGGATCTGGGCTTGGATTGAGTATGAAGGTATGAAGGTTGATCTTGAGAATTCTGGAAATATGCAAGCAATCTTCAAATCTTCAAATTTTCTCTTTGGAAACAAAAACTCAAGCAACTTGGAAAATGTGGAAGAGTTGTCTATTTATAGTGGAGCTTCAAAAACTAGCCGTTGGAGCTCTGAGCAAGGACGATGTGCTGTCACAATGTGATTGGTGCGCAGGGTCCTTTATAGCCGTTGGAGACAGAGCAAGTGGATAAGCTTCAAACTTCTTATAGAAGGATGACAGCTGTCTTCAATTTGAAATTCAAATATGAGGCGCGTCTCTATCTACGTGTATGCTGAGTGTGCACCTTTTGTCGTTTGTCTACATCAGCACTTTGACTCATTCCAAAAAGCGTAGCTTGTCATGACGCTTTCCAAGCTTCATAAAGGAGAGGTCAGGAAATAAGAGAATTGACTAAGGCAGAACTGCGCGCGCATGAGAGCCATGCGCTTTGAGTGCGCAGATGGGGCGCTGCGCATGCGAGTACTGCGCATCCCAACAAGTCAATTGCACTTGAGACCTTAAATCCAAAGCTTCAGCCCTAAACACTAAGCCTAGTCTATAAAGAGGGCTTAGCTAAAAATTGAAGTTATAAAACTTCTTACATAGGGTCCTAAAGTCCTTAAAATAAACTTAGGTGATGGTATCAATCAATTCTAACACAAGTAGGAGTGTTAAGTAATAAGCATACCCACCACGTATTCATACATAATCAGATTACAGAAATACGAAAAATACAGAATACGAATTTTAACCCACTTTATTCATACAAACAATAACCAATTTATTCCTTATACAAATAAGATCAATATTATCAACGATCATAATCCAATTATATCATGATAATCTAAGTATGCGATCATACATATTAATCAAATCAATATTACAACCACATCAACTAGCATGCATATTTTATATCTCATATAAAATCCATCACATAAATTCATCTAGATCATGATCATACCAATTAAATAATCGCATTAAATAATTATATCATGACTATATTAGAGTTATTGATCATCAACGGGGATCTGATACCACTGTTGGGTTTCGAGCAATCATGCGCAGTGGAAGATAGACATGAATAAAACTCAATAGCCTAGATCTTCTATGAACAATAATTCATAATAACAAGATGAAAAAAACTAACCCTTGTAGATCGTTATGTAAAACTTGGATTAAGCGTTAAGATAAACGCCCTCTACCGGTGATCCACACAACGAACAGATTTCAAGAACGCCTTCTTGAACATGACTGCTAGGTCTTCGAATTAATCAACGATGGTGAAGAACGATTCTTCAAAGATCATAATTATTATTGTAACTTGATAATTGGGATTAATCAATCACAATAACCCAAGAATATAATGTGTGAATTCTCTCTCTAAGAAAGACTTTGGAATTGATCAAATCAACAACCAGGGAACAATTCCCGTCAGTCTGTATTTATATTCAAGGGGTGTCCAAAACCCTTTTGGACTTAGGTCTTTTTGTCCAACAAGAACTGCTTTAATTAAACTGACTTACGTGCTCGCCGCCGTACGCCGCCTGTCAAGCCGTACAGACGTCCTGTTCAGTTTCCTCATTTTTTGCTCCTTTTAATTATCCGTTCTGCGTGTGTGACCCAATAGGATTATACTAAGTTGGCAACGAGTCCAAACCAGTCAAACCTCGTAAGTCATAAGAGGACTCTAGCAAGCCATTATGACTACCCAATTAGTACAACTTTGGAATCCAAAGTTTCCTAAAATAGAACAGAACACAATCTCTTTGTTACACGATGTCTATTGAACGTAAGACATGGTCAATGGTCAACTTACATATGTTCAATGCTTGTATAGCTGATAACAACCACGATCAAGATCAAGAGACTGCTATACACTATATAAGAAGACCCGGTAACCAGTGTCATTCACAAGAACAAGATTCACGAGGTGTTCACGAGAATATGCACCATGTAATCATGTATCATGTGCTCATGAGAATATGCACCATGTAATCATGTATCATGTGCTCACAAGAATACAAGTACACATACGCAATCATTGCGAAGACAAATCAATCTAATAATGGAACGTGGAGTGTCCATATAACACGGTCAATCCAAGTTAGAGTCTATTAATAACTGACCTCAAACAAGTAGTAGAGTATATCATTCTATATCAATTTGTCACATGCCAAGTTTGCACGTACATATTCATATCACGTTTAACACATTAAAGTGTCTATCACGATACCCTTACTATCAAATAGAGCCCAATACCTTAGACTCTAAATACGTAGTAGAATAGGTCACATCATTCCTAATCACAGTCATATCTCACGTATATGTATCGTTAGTAATCGAATACATTTTCTAACACATATTGTGTTCTGTAGTTATTCTCATTAACTTAAATCGTAATATTCACGATTATATGAATTATCTTCATATTACACTAGTCCCTATTTTCTTTAGGAACCCATTTCAAGACAAGATATCTTCTTTATTCTTTATATACTTTATTGAGTATATACACGATTAAAACCAATCACTAGCACTTTAGTGCTTATTCATAGCACTTCCAATATACACTTATCAAATTCAAATGTGTAGTAGAGTTAATTATTCTCTATCTAATCCCATATCCCAACTCTTTCGGTTATTCATACCATGTATCAAGTAATCAAGAAGTAACATTCTATCAAGTAAATATATGCAAAATTTGCATATACACATCAAGAATCGTTCAAGTTTATTACCATACACATATATTGGTGTCAAGGCACGTACAATATTTTATAATCTTATATTCAAGTCTTAATCCAATTATTTGGATCTTCAAGTCATGTACAAGATTTTATTGTCTTATAGTTCAAGTTACTGTCTCAATTTAAGACATTCAAGACATTCAGGACATTCAAGACATTCAAGACATTTACAAGATTTTATCATCTTATATCCAAGTTCTCAATCCATTTCTTTGGATGGTTAAACATGTACAAGAGTTAATTATCTTATACTTCAAGTTCAAGCTAGGAAGATGAATTATACATCTTTCACGTATTATTTTCCAATCCTTTTCTTAGGACATTCAAGCTCAAGACATTAGTTGGTGCCCCCAAGGTACACAAACATTAACTTCAAGACACATAAAAGAGAGTTACTACTCTTATACTCAAGTTATCATTTAATTATGATTCAAGACAAGCATAACACATAAGTGCTTGTTCATAGCACTTTCAAGACATAAAGAAGAGTTCTTCCTTTTATACTCAAGTTCTCATTTTAATTTAATGAGTAATCATGTTCAAGACTCACTTCTGATGCCCCTAAGGTATCACAACACTTGCTAGGACATCTAATACTAAGGCTATATGCCCTAGGAGGGATAAGCTTTCATTTCATTTTAGATTTAAAACACTTTTGCTGAAACAGGGGACCGGGCGGCCGCTCAATAGAGAACTTTTGAAACCAAAACTTCTGGTGAAATAGGCGGGCGCGCGAGGCACCACCTGTCACACCCCGGAAATCTCAAAAATCCATAAATATAAAATTTACATAATATACATCTCCAAAATACAAAATACCCAACACGGGCGCGTGAATTCAACTATGAAATCTATACCATCAAACAACACCTCAACGAGATTATAACTCGGAGACTAGAAACAAACGCGGAAGCAAGAACAACTATTAACAAAAATCCCCAAAGTGCAACCGTATATTCAAAACACTGAACGACTACGAACCCACAATAATATGCGCAAAGGCTCCGAAGGGCAACTATCCCAAATGCGATCAACCTGCTCAGAAGATTCCCGCTACAACGGACCTCACAACGCTACCACTTGCTTTCCTAGGGGGGGTAAGGAAAAACAATTTGAAACAAGAAACGGGGTGAGATAAAATCTCAGTAAGTTACTAAATGCATCTACATGGCATAATATCATGCAAATCAACGATATAACTGAACAAGTAAATCACATAACAACAAATGAGAAAGCTCCCTATCGCCAATTGTCCCATACCAGTTGGAAATAACGACTACTCATCATGCAGCACATAAGACTGAAATAAACACGTACCAAAGGATACTGAGCCAAGGTTTCACCAGACTGATAGAACAATCGCTGCGCAGCTTCAACCGATCAACCAATCAACAGTAGCAGTATAAACAACTGAAGAGAACCCCGGTCAGAACCGACCGATCAATCAATCAACCCATTAAACCATCTTCATAGTAGCATAAAAGCTGAAGAGAATACCCCCGGTACCGGAACCAATAACCAAATGAAGTGTCACAAGGGACGGGAGACATGCCACAAAGTCATGCTCCAAGTAAAGCTAAAATGCACAGAAAGGAGCTAGATCTTCTCACATCCAAGGCCAATCTGGAGGAGGGTAATAATGGGGCAAAACAATGGTCAACATCACAATGGACTTGGCTGTGCCATCATAATGTTTCGCATCGCCCAAACACACACAAAATACCAGCTGGACTTTCAAGTAAAGGCTATGTAATAAAATACTAGCACAATAAACAACCATTGATTCCAAAGTAGGGAATCATACCAATTAATCACCATAAAAGATGCAAACGATTACTCAAGAAGAGTTCAACAACAATAGCACAAGGAGTTTCTCATAAAAGAGTCCAACAACATTGACCATTAAAACATAATGATTCTAAGATAAGGCACGTACCAAATACATCCTAAATATGATACCCACAAGTTAATCATAAAGAGCACAACCCAAACGGTCGCTCGCAAATGGCACAATGACTATTACCAAAATGACCCTAAACATTTACTCATAAAGATAATAGGACTATGAACTCAACCATCTCATCACACCTGGAATTCCAAAGTAGGAAATCAGAATGAATACACCTTAAGGTTAATCAAACCGTAAGTACCCAATTGCCAATTCACACTTTACCTCCGTCCATAACGAACCAATTCTAAACACCCCAAACGAATCCAAAGGTTACCCTTATTAGAACATGATCATGACCGGACTAAACCCTACACTTTGGTGTTCAATAACCACCCTCTAGGTACTATAGGACATCGCCTAAAACCTAGACCAAGTCTTACTCGAAAATCAATTCGATTGGAACAATCACGAATACATCATAAGATGCCCAAACATTCCCAAACAATACTTGATCAAATTACATAACATCATTGTTCACAAAGGAACCAATTTCAATTACTAAAGAGTTCCACGGTGCCCAACTAAGTCAACTAGAATAGAACTACGGAACCTAGACCGAGACTACACCTTGATCTTAAACCTCAACTAAAAGACAAACATTATTATCTGTAACCATGCTTCCAATATAACCATTTCATATTACTCGAAAAGAGCTTTCCAACGATAGTTTACTCGACTAAAACGGAGTCCGGATGAAAAAGTTACGGCCTCCGGAAGATTGAACGAAAAACAGACAATTTGATCAAAGTAGGAAATATCATAAAACGTCACAAGGGAGTAATGACAACCACCTAATACTCATTTACCACTTTTATAACTCTAACACACTCCTTACACGGTTTACATAGGCTTACGGTTGACTTCTTATTGTTCCGGGTGCTTACTTTTAAGTTATAAACATTTATGCCTAAAACAGGGGTGCTCGGCCGAGCAGTTCTATATGACTCGGCCGAGCAACCTCGGCTCCAAAATTATGACTTTCTGGTCTGCTCCGCTCGGCCGAGTCAAGGGACGTGCTCGGCCGAGCACCTCCTAAATTCAGAAAAACGCAGAAGAACCCAGGTAACCAAATCAAACCAAATTTTACCCAAAACTTCACCATTTCTCTAATACCCAAAACAACTTGTGAACTTGAAATGGACTAAAATAACACATCTAGAAACCCAAATCAAGGTTTAAATCCCAACCTTCATATAATCACCATTTTTAACCAAAAATCCACATAAATTCCAAATAAATTTCAAACTCAATCAAACTTCAAATATAACAACTAAAGCATTATATAAGCATGATATGAACAATTTAGCATATTAATGGGGGAAAAGCAACTTACCCGGATTTTCTCAAAGGTGACGAAACTCGAAATTTCTTGGCTTCCTACGATCCTATCGACGATCTAAACATGTTTCATGTTTTAAGAAATGAGAAATAATGAGAGGAAGAGGAAGAAAATGAAGAGAGAAGGTAGAGAAGAAAAACTTACCCAAATTGCATGGAAAGAGAGAGAGAGTTGCTGAGAGAGAGAGAGATGAGAAATGAGGTGAGGGTGAAAGAGTGAGGGAGGTGAGGGAGGGTGTAGGGAGAATTATTTGAAACATTACACTTAGACCCCTCCCCTACTACTACCCTTAACCAATAAACTCCCCACTAACAATTAAGACTCAACACTTCTACACTAGCACAAATGGCCCACATAAAATGCTAGGCATAAATTATTATGACACACAAAATGCACACATAATTATTTAAATAAATAAATAATTTAAATAAATAAATAAGCCATAGATAAATAATTAAATATTTATTTCTAAGAAAATAGGGGCGGGTTTTCGGGTCGTTACAATCTACTCTCCTTAAAAAGAATTCGCCCACGAATTCACTCATCAAACTTCACCACACGCGGTCATAATGAGGCGACAAAATATCAACTCACATAAAGCACTTGTAACCCCAAATCAAGTACCTATTAAAGATTTCAGACATCAATTCCATGACTCAAATAAACCCACACATAATGAACACATACATATCTCAAGCATATTCATATCAACATCCTAAAGTTAACTTCCTCTTTCATCCCGAATTTCACATTCTCAAAACTATCACTTGTTCACCAATTCTGAGACACAGCTGGTTTGATCCTAATTAGCATCACGCTCACCATCGACCCTTAAATCATCAACATCCATAAGCTTTACTTTTCCGGTTCACCCGTACGCATTGACGATCTAGACATCATACCAAGTAATCATACTACTACCCGAACAAATAAGAGAAGGAATAGGCTAACGATTATTGTCACCCAATGACTCAATGATATACTCAAAAATTTACCGTCATCAACTATCCGATCGAATGAGATTCCCCTACCACACTCACTTCCTCATGATATAAAACATAATACAGTCAAAAATCTTTGAATTTCTCAAACTACTTGCATTACCTCATACTTAGTTTTCTAAGGAAATATCTAGAAATTCAAAACATTAAGCCATCTCGAGCTTACTCAACTTCTTAAACCATGAAAAGTTAAAGAAATTTCTCATCCTCCAAATGTTCACCGCGTGACTATATCTCTAAGTATTACCATTAAAGTAGCAACTGTAACGATCCGAAATTTTCACAATCTTTGTTTCAATAAATAGTAATATATTACAACTTACAACTCTAAAAGATATTACAAAGGATCGCTAATAACCCGAAATATTCAATAAACTGCTCTGTCCCAATACCAAATCATAGCACCCCTTTAATATGCCCAAGTATCTATACTCAACTTCCTTTACAAATTCTTAATCCAAACGAGGGCGCCACCAAGAAAAGATTCAGAACCATGTGACAACTGTTCACTAAAACCCAAAAACGCCTTTAATATTGTTCGAGAATTTCTTACTTTCTCAAAATATGTGTAGTCCTTTAAACTGAACGCGCTTACTATCATTAATGATTATAACTTCCACAATATACTCATAACTTGTATTGCTTTAACTCAATTCCAGTCATGTATTAAAATGATCCCAAAAGTATCATAACTCAACTTCTTATTATGACCCGTAATAAATTAAGTATTCCCTCATACTAAACAATTCCGATGCACTCACGTAGATGTACTAAAAGTAAAGAAACATCTCCTATCAAGAAATTCTCAAATTGAATCTTTAACTCTTTTAACCCAATCGATACTATATGTCCACCGATCCACCTATCAGTATTGTAGCTTATATTAACTCATCATATAACCCAAGTTCCCTATCGATCAAGCGACATATTGCCCCCAATATCAATTATACCCAAGACTTCAAAATTAATATTGCCAACAGGATAAGCTAAATTCCATGCACAACCTTCTAATAAAGATTTTCTGATTTTCAATATAGAACCTGAACATTATATATCCTGTATAGGTGACATAACCAATTCACCTTACCTCAATCAGTATAAATCACGAAATTTCGTACTCGAGAATACACCTCAACATAAATCACTTAATAAGAACAAACATACGAACATAGCACAAGACATTTCCACTTTACGAGATAGGTACGTCCGAGCCATCAAAACCCGCACTCTCGATTCCCAAGCTGACTAATCCCCAATGGAACCAACACTATTGACACCAATCCTATACTTGATAAACCACAAGAGAATAAACACTCGACGTCAATATCACGACTCATAACTCAACCAACTTCTAACTTAACTTCATACTTTCAAGAAAACTTAGTTTCTAAACCACTCAAAATCATAACACCCAAGTATTGAAACCTATTCAATATCAGAGTTCTTATTCCCCTTCAAGATCTAAAACCATTGCTCTGATACCAACTGTCACGCCCCGGAAATCTCAAAAATCCATAAATATAAAATTTACATAATATACATCTCCAAAATACAAAATACCCAACACGGGCGCGTGAATTCAACTATGAAATCTATACCATCAAACAACACCTCAACGAGATTATAACTCGGAGACTAGAAACAAACGCGGAAGCAAGAACAACTATTAACAAAAATCCCCAAAGTGCAACCTTATATTCAAAACACTGAACGACTACGAACCCACAATAATATGCGCAAAGGCTCCGAAGGGCAACTATCCCAAATGCGATCAACCTGCTCAGAAGATTCCCGCTACAACGGACCTCACAACGCTACCACTTGCTTTCCTGGGGGGGGTTAAGGAAAAACAATTTGAAACAAGAAACGGGGTGAGATAAAATCTCAGTAAGTTACTAAATGCATCTACATGGCATAATATCATGCAAATCAACGATATAACTGAACAAGTAAATCACATAACAACAAATGAGAAAGCTCCCTATCGCCAACTGTCCCATACCAGTTGGAAATAACGACTACTCATCATGCAGCACATAAGACTGAAATAAACACGTAACAAAGGATACAGAGCCAAGGTTTCACCAGGCTGATAGAACAATCGCTGCGCAGCTTCAACCGATCAACCAATCAACAGTAGCAGTATAAACAACTGAAGAGAACCCCGGTCAGAACCGACCGATCAATCAATCAACCCATTAAACCATCTTCATAGTAGCATAAAAGCTGAAGAGAATACCCCCGGTACCGGAACCAATAACCAAATGAAGTGTCACAAGGGACGGGAGACATGCCACAAAGTCATGCTCCAAGTAAAGCTAAAATGCACATAAAGGAGCTAGCTCTTCTCACATCCAAGGCCAATCTGGAGGTGGGTAATAATGGGGCAAAACAATGGTCAACATCACAATGGACTTGGCTGTGCCATCATAATGTTTCGCATCGCCCAAACACACACAAAATACCAGCTGGACTTTCAAGTAAAGGCTAAGTAATAAAATACTAGCACAATAAACAACCATTGATTCCAAAGTAGGGAATCATACCAATTAATTGTTGGGTTTCCAAGTAACATGCGCAGCGGAATTTAGCATTTAAAATTTTGAAACCCAAAGCCTTGGATCCGTTCATATGATTAAATCAAATACAACATAAGAATAAAGGAATAAACTAACCCTTGATGGCTATCAAATTCTCTTGGTCTTTGGTGGAGGTTTGAAGACTTGATCACGATCACAAAGCTTGAACACGAACTTTGAAGATGATGATTTTCACCCTCTAGCGGTATCCACACTTCGAACGAATATCAAAGGAGCTTCTTTGATCTTGGTTGCTAGACCAAGTTGTGAAACACTTTTTCACAATCAAAAGAACTATATGGAATTTATTTTGTGTATTATTTTGTTCTTCAACCAAGAATGTCTTGGAACAAAATAAACCCTCTCTCAAACTCTTTGAGACTCACAAAATCAATCGTATTGAGTGCTGGCCGAATTTTGTCTTTTATACACAAGTATAACCTATTCCAAATTGGAAACTTGTGTCAAAATCCGTCCAAAATTCGTTTCCTAATCAAATAAGGAATCTGCCACCCGACATCACTGTGCGGCCGCCCAAAACCATCTGTCCGGTCGCACAACATTCTGAAACAAAACTGGTACAAAATTGAGATAAGTGTGCGGCCGCCCAATCCATTATGTGCGGTCGCCCACTTCTCAGAAAGTCCAGAATTTCCAAAATTCCAATGTAGTCCTTTTTAAAGATTCGTTCTATTGTGTGTGACCCTCTAGGATTATACTAAGTTGGCAATGAGCTCAAACATGATCCCATAAGATATGATTAGGTTCTAGCAAACCGTCATACCTACCCAAATAGTATAACTAGATACAAGTTCGCATTCCTCTTAGAATATGTCATAATCCTTTTGTCCACGATATCATTGAACACAAGTCATGGTCAAAGAGTCAACTTGTTTTGTTCAATACTTTCTCGATTCCGAATGTGTTGATAATCCAAACGACATTGATCCAATCAATTCATTTGAGTCCGGCCGAACATTTCATCAACATCATTCCTACGAGTGGCCCAAGCTTGACATCTCTCCGAGGAGGGACAAATCCATTTAGCTTATTATTCTTCCCTACGTGAATCCGATTATGCCAATCATACCCTTTATAACTACTCGGTTAAAGGTAGCGTTTGAATATGTCAAACATAATGTTCATCAAGTGGAAGACTATAATAACTTCATGTCTAAGGATTCAAATGACATAACTAATATGAGATATATGTATGACATAGACCATGACATAAGTCTCATAAAGCGGGTCATGTCCAGTACCTTGTTCCAAACAAGTACCCATAAATCTAACATGATCATCCCATGATCATTTAGCCTTTATGCTAGTGCTTAACAAGTACTAGGGATGGAGATTATTATAAGTAAACATGAACAACAATAATAATCAAAACATCTCTTTATTGATATGAAATAAATGATAACAATTACAACGTTTATTAAACGTGCCTAGGGCACCACTATCAACAATCTCCCACTTGCCCTAGGCCCAATCTCCCATGTAGCTAATACCCATGGACCTAACATGACCATCATGTTTAGCTTGTGGAAGTCCCTTTGTTAGCGGGTCCGCAACATTGTCATCAGTAGGTACTCTGCATATATTTACGTCTCCCCTATCAACGATCTCTCGAATGATATGAAAACGCCTAAGTATGTGTTTGGATTTCTGATGTGCTCTTGGTTCCTTTGCTTGAGCAATAGCACCATTATTATCACAATAAAGGTCTATTGGATTAGCAATACTAGGAACCACTTCAAGTTCAGTATTGAACTTCTTAATCCAAACAGCTTCCTTTGCAGCATCCGATGCAGCAATATACTCAGCTTCTGTTGTAGAATCAGCGGTTGTACTTTGCTTGGAACTCTTCCAGCTTACAGCTCCACCATTTAACATGAACACAAAACCCGATTGCGATCAGCTATCATCTTTGTCGGTTTGGAAGCTTGCATCCGTGTAAGCATTTACAACGAGATCATCTTCCATTCCTCCATAGACCAAAAACGAGTCTTTAGTTCTTCTTAAGTACTTAAGAATCGCTTTTACAGCTATCCAGTGATTTTCGCCAGGGTCGGATTGATATCTACTTGTCATGCTCAAAGCATAAGATACATCCGGCCTAGTACAAATCATGGCATACATTATGGACCCAATTGCCGAAGCATATGGAACATCATTCATTTTCTCACGCTCATCTTTTGTCTTAGGACATTGAGTCTTGCTTAGAGAAACTCCATGTAACACGGGCAAGGTGCCTCTCTTAGAATTTTCCATACGGAATCTTCTAATGACCTTGTCAATGTATGTACTTTGACTTAAACCAAGTAGCCTCCTTGATCTATCTCTATAGATCTTAATGCCAAGAATATATGCGGCTTCACCCATATCTTTCATTGCAAAACACTTTCCTAACCAAGTCTTCACAGACTGAAGTGTAGGAATGTCGTTTCCAATGAGCAATATGTCATCCACGTATAAAATAAGGAATAGCACTATGCTCCCACTAATCTTCTTGTATACACAAGGCTCATCTTCGTTCTTGATGAAACCAAACTCTTTGACCGATTCATCAAAACGGAGATTCCAACTCCTTGAAGCTTGCTTCAATCCATAGATGGATCTTTGCAATTTGCATACCTTAGAATCTTGTTCAAAACCTTCTGGTTGTGTCATATACACATCCTCTTGGAGTTTTCCATTCAGGAAAGCGGTTTTGACGTCCATCTGCCATATTTCATAGTTATGATATGCGGCAATGGCAAGCAAAATTCTTATAGACTTGATCATTGCTACGGGTGAAAAGGTCTCATCATAGTCAATACCATGAACTTGCCTATAACCCTTCGCTACAAGCCTAGCTTTGTAAGTATGCACCTTCCCATCCATGTCAGTCTTCTTCTTGAAGACCCATTTGCATCCTATGGTTTTTACACCTTCGGGCGCATCAATCAAATTCCAAACTTGATTGTCTTGCATGGATTGCAATTCGGATTCCATGGCTCCAAGCCACTTGTCCGAATCAGGAGAAGACATCGCCTCTTGGTAGGTTGATGGTTCATCATTCTCAATGATTTCTACCTCATTATTATCCGTTACGAGAAATCCATATCTCTCGGGCTCGGATCGTAACCTACTAGATCTGCGAGATGCTTGTGTATTTTGAACAGGTTCCACAACTCCTTGTGGTTCTTGTTCTTGTTCCACTATTGGTTCAATGTTATTTTTGGGTCTCGAATTTCTTCAAGATTTATTTTACTCCCACTGATTTCTTTGGAGAGAAACTCTTTCTCTAGAAAGACACCAGTTCGGGCAACAAACACTTTGTTGTCCTCTCGGTTGTAAAAGTAATATCCTTTAGTTTCCTTAGGATATCCCACGAAAATACATTTATCAGATTTGTGTGCTAGTTTGTCAGAGATAAGTCTCTTAACATAAACTTCGCAACCCCAAATCCTCATGAAAGATAAACTAGGTTTCTTTCCACTCCACATCTCATATGGAGTCTTTGGAACCGATTTAGTTGGAACTTGATTTAGTGTGAAAGCAGCAGTTTCTAGGGCGTAACCCCAAAAGGATATTGGAAGATCAACTTGACTCATCATTGATCGAACCATGTCTAACAAAGTCCGATTTCTCCTCTCAGACACACCATTCCATTGTGGTGTTCCGGGTGGAGTCAATTGTGAAACTATTCCACAATTCTTTAGATGATCGTCAAATTCTTGACTTAAGTATTCACCACCTCGATCTGATCGAAGTGCCTTTATACTTTTGCCAAGTTGTTTTTCTACTTCATTTTGAAATATTCTAAATATCTCAAATGCTTCACTTTTATGTTTCATTAGGTAAACATACCCAAATCTACTATAATCATCAGTGAAGGTTATGAAGTATTGAAATCCTCCCCTAGCATTGCTACTTAATGGTCCGCATACATCGGAATGTATCAACCCCAATAAGTCGCTTGCCCTTTCACCCAACTTGGTAAAAGGTGTCTTAGTCATTTTTCCAAGAAGACACGACTCACAAGTATCATATGACTCTAAGTCACATGAACCCAAAAGTCCGTCCCCATGGAGTTTTGAGATACGCTTCTCATTAATATGACCAAGACGGCAATGCCACAAATAAGTATGATTTACATCATTAGGTTTAGATTTCTTATTTACATGATAGACATTATTTTCATTCTTGACATCCAAGATATAAAGGCCATTAAATGAATTAGCAATACCATAAAGCACATCATTTAAATAAATAGAAAATTTCTTATTCTCAATAAGAAACTTAAAACCTTCATTATCCAAACAAGAATTTGAAATAATATTTCTGCTTAAATCCGGAACATAATAACAATTGTTCAAAACAAGAATTAATCCGGAAGGTAAAGTGACTTCATAAGTCCCTACGGCTAATGCAGCAACTCTTGCTCCATTCCCCACGCGTAGATCTACTTCACCTTCTTTAAGCAGTCTCCTATTCTTTAGTCCCTGCACATTTAGACAAATGTGAGAACCACATCCGGTATCCAATACCCAAGAATCAGTGGTAGAAAGGAGAATATCTATCATATAGATACCTGAAGTCGACGCAGCCTTGCTGCTCTTCTTCTTCTTTTGCTCTTCCAAGAAAGCCTTGCAATTACGTTTCCAATGACCAATTTCTTGACAATGGAAACAGATTGCATCCTTTTGTGAATCGGGTTTTGCCTCAGAAGCCTTGGCAACCTTTGCCTTGCTTATCTTGGGTTTGACAACTTTTGCCTTACCCTTGCCTTTGGCACCAGGCTTCTTCCCATCATGAACCAAGAGCAGGGGAGAACCTTTCTCCACAATTTTCATCTCTGCAGTTTTGAGCATCCCATGCAACTCAGAGAGATTCTTATCCATTCCATGCATGTTATAATTCATTACAAACTGATTATAACTTTTAGGCAATGAATTAAGAATGAGATCCGTGGCTAGCTCCAATGGGATTGGATAGCCAAGTTTCTCAAGGTGCTCTACATAACCTTTCATTTTAAGAAAGTGAGGACTCACTTGTTGCCCTTCATTCATTTTACTAGTAGTGAATGCAACAATGGTCTTGTACCTTTCTTGCCTAGCTTGCTCTTGAAACATGGTTCTCAACTCCACGCCTATCTCATAGGCTTCCAAATGTTCCAAACTTTGTTGGAGTTTTGAACACATAGCAGCAAGCATGAGACAACTTACATCTCTAGAATCATTACGATGTTTCTTGTAATTGTCTCTTTCTACCCTAGGGGCAGTAGGCGGTGGTTCAGCGGGGAGAGGCCCATCGAGAATGTACAACTTATCTTCTTGCCTAAGAACGATTCTTATGCTGCGGATCCAATCCATAAAGTTTGTACCATTCTCTTCGAGCTTATCCTTCTCAAGGATCGATCGCAACGACATTGATTGAGTGTTATTAGTCATTATCTACAAATATGCAAAAATTTCCAAAATTTAATAAGTACCGGTTTTCATTAAAGAGATAAATAATGTATTTTTCAAACAAAATACTCCCACTAAATTATATAACCTTCATATACATCCAATGTATAATATAATTCAAATGGGTTAAGATCCAACTTTAATTTAATTTCAAGTCCGCTAAGGCGGATTACACAAAATCAAATTAATTAGGTAGACAACTCTTGTCAATCATATCTCATATGACTCTTAGTTCCTTTTATGAGATTCTTTAAGAAATCCAATTTCAAAAGGCATGTTAAACCTCATCTTTGCCTAGGCCCAAAACTGTTTTGACGCCCAATTAAGTCTAACCATTTTAAACGCACAGTTAATGTGTCCCGCTAGGGCGTGCCCACATTATCTATCTTGCTCATACATAAACAAATTTAATGCACCTCGCTAGGGCGAATCTACATTAAAATCACTTATGTATTAACAAGTGTTTTAATCATGGCATGGCAATAAAAGACTTAAAACTTTCTTTGAAGGTTCATCACATATAGCATATAACACATTTATGAGCACATAATATAAACATGTTACACATCAAGTTTAGCCACTAAATTAATCTTCATTAATTTAAGCATGATATTTATGTGTCATTAGTTTCTCTATAATTATGAGGATGAGACTATTTCAACTTCGGTTATTATTTCCAAATCAAGACAACAAGAAGTGCGGTCGAACTAAGCCATTAGGCAACCACAATCCCGCACTAATTCAAGAAACCAAGAAAGTAGTCCATGTGGCCGAAACTAAGCAATAGATGGTCTCGATGAACGTAGGCCAATTGCATTCACAATTCCACATGGATCTCCAAACTTTGAATCAAGAACTTTGTTTCTCAATTTTAGCAATTATGAACTCTTCATAATTCTAACTTCGTTTCATCTTTGAAACTTTGATTGCGATCAAGTTTGGGAAACACAATCTCGATGAACGCAGATTAGCCATCCAAACCTTGAACCAATCTTAGAATCACAAGACTGAAACAAATAGGAAAATCAAACCCCAAGATCCACACACAAACCAACTACCCAAAACCCATTCCAGATCAGCAAGTCTGGACTGGTTCTGTTACTGGTTTTGTTGAACCTCTCGAAAATTCCAAATTCTGATTTTTAACCAAAAAATCAGACAATCTGATCCTTATGTGCGGCCGCCCAAAACTCACTGTGCGGTCGCCCAAACATGTGCGGTCGCCCAAGTGATTTTGTGCGGTCGCCCAAGATGATCAGAATGTACAAAATTTTGAAGTTCGAAAATTTTGTCTCAAAATCGTTTTTCCCCGATTATTAAAACTTTGATCCAATCAAAAATTAATAATCAACAATTCTGAATCCACCATAATTTATTTATTGCGATTGAATCGTGCGATTAAAGTTGCAAAACAATAAACCACATAAAATCACATAACACATAAACATCACATATTCCAATATTCATATCATGCAAGGCACATAAACAATTTATACACACATAACATGATCTAGGTATTGAAATAATCAACATGAACGGGGCTCTGATACCACTGTTGGGTTTCCAAGTAACATGCGCAGCGGAATTTAGCATTTAAAATTTTGAAACCCAAAGCCTTGGATCCGTTCATATGATTAAATCAAATACAACATAAGAATAAAGGAATAAACTAACCCTTGATGGCTATCAAATTCTCTTGGTCTTTGGTGGAGGTTTGAAGACTTGATCACGATCACAAAGCTTGAACACGAACTTTGAAGATGATGATTTTCACCCTCTAGCGGTATCCACACTTCGAACGAATATCAAAGGAGCTTCTTTGATCTTGGTTGCTAGACCAAGTTGTGAAACACTTTTCACAATCAAAAGAACTATATGGAATTTATTTTGTGTATTATTTTGTTCTTCAACCAAGAATGTCTTGGAACAAAATAAACCCTCTCTCAAACTCTTTGAGACTCACAAAATCAATCGTATTGAGTGCTGGCCGAATTTTGTCTTTTATACACAAGTATGACCTATTCCAAATAGGAAACTTGTGTCAAAATCCGTCCAAAATTCGTTTCCTAATCAAATAAGGAATCTGCCACCCGACATCACTGTGCGGCCGCCCAAAACCATCTGTCCGGTCGCACAACATTCTGAAACAAAACTGGTACAAAATTGAGATAAGTGTGCGGCCGCCCAATCCATTATGTGCGGTCGCCCACTTCTCAGAAAGTCCAGAATTTCCAAAATTCCAATGTAGTCCTTTTTAAAGATTCGTTCTATTGTGTGTGACCCTCTAGGATTATACTAAGTTGGCAATGAGCTCAAACATGATCCCATAAGATATGATTAGGTTCTAGCAAACCGTCATACCTACCCAAATAGTATAACTAGATACAAGTTCGCATTCCTCTTAGAATATGTCATAATCCTTTTGTCCACGATATCATTGAACACAAGTCATGGTCAAAGAGTCAACTTGTTTTGTTCAATACTTTCTCGATTCCGAATGTGTTGATAATCCAAACGACATTGATCCAATCAATTCATTTGAGTCCGGCCGAACATTTCATCAACATCATTCCTACGAGTGGCCCAAGCTTGACATCTCTACGAGGAGGGACAAATCCATTTAGCTTATTATTCTTCCCTACATGAATCCGATTATGCCAATCATACCCTTTATAACTACTCGGTTAAAGGTAGCGTTTGAATATGTCAAACATAATGTTCATCAAGTGGAAGACTATAATAACTTCATGTCTAAGGATTCAAATGACATAACTAATATGAGATATATGTATGACATAGACCATGACATAAGTCTCATAAAGCGGGTCATGTCCAGTACCTTGTTCCAAACAAGTACCCATAAATCTAACATGATCATCCCATGATCATTTAGCCTTTATGCTAGTGCTTAACAAGTACTAGGGACGGAGATTATTATAAGTAAACATGAACAACAATAATAATCAAAACATCTCTTTATTGATATGAAATAAATGATAACAATTACAACGTTTATTAAACGTGCCTAGGGCACCACTATCAACATTAATCACCATAAAAGATGCAAACGATTACTCAAGAAGAGTTCAACAACAATAGCACAAGGAGTTTCTCATAAAAGAGTCCAACAACATTGACCATTAAAACATAATGATTCTAAGATAAGGCACGTACCAAATACATCCTAAATATGATACCCACAAGTTAATCATAAAGAGCACAACCCAAACGGTCGCTATCAAATGGCACAATGACTATTACCAAAATGACCCTAAACATTTACTCATAAAGATATAATAGGACTATGAACTCAACCATCTCATCACACCTGGAATTCCAAAGTAGGAAATCAGAATGAATACACCTTAAGGATAATCAAACCGTAAGTACCCAATTGCCAATTCACGCTTTACCTCCGTCCATAACGAACCAATTCTAAACACCCCAAACGAATCCAAAGGTTACCCTTATTAGAACATGATCACGACCGGACTAAACCCTACACTTTGGTGTTCAATAACCACCCTCTAGGTACTATAGGACATCGCCAAAAACCAAGACCAAGTCTTACTCGAAAATCAATTCGATTGGAACAATCACGAATACATCATAAGATGCCCAAACATTCCCAAACAATACTTGATCAAATTACATAACATCATTGTTCACAAAGGAACCAATTTCAATTACTAAAGAGTTTCACGGTGCCCAACTAAGTCAACTAGAATAGAACTATGGAACCTAGACCGAGACTACACCTTGATCTTAAACCTCAACTAAAAGACAACCATTATTATCTGTAACCATGCTTCCAATATAACCATTTCATAGTACTCGAAAAGAGATTTCCAACGATAGTTTACTCGATTAAAACGGAGTCCGGATGAAAAAGTTACGGCCTCCGGAAGATTGAACGAAAAACAGACAATTTGATCAAAGTAGGAAATATCATAAAACGTCACAAGGGAGTAATGACAACCACCTAATACTCATTTACCACTTTTATAACTCTAACACACTCCTTACACGGTTTACATAGGCTTACGGTTGACTTCTTATTGTTCCGGGTGCTTACTTTTAAGTTATAAACATTTATGCCTAAAACAGGGGTGCTCGGCCGAGCAGTTCTATATGACTCGGCCGAGCAACCTCGGCTCCAAAATTATGACTTTCTGGTCTGCTCCGCTCGGCCGAGTCAAGGGACGTGCTCGGCCGAGCACCTCCTAAATTCAGAAAAACGCAGAAGAACCCAGGTAACCAAATCAAACCAAATTTTACCCAAAACTTCACCATTTCTCTAATACTCAAAATCAAGACGTCCAATAAGCATAATGATGCACCAAAACAACTTGTGAACTTGAAATGGACTAAAATAACATATCTAGAAACCCAAATCAAGGTTTAAATCCCAACCTTCATATAATCACCATTTTTAACCAAAAATCCACATAAATTCCAAATAAATTCCAAACTCAATCAAACTTCAAATATAACAACTAAAGCATTATATAAGCATGATATGAACAATTTAGCATATTAATGGGGGAAAAGCAACTTACCCGGATTTTCTCAAAGGTGACGAAACTCGAAATTTCTTGGCTTCCTACGATCCTATCGACGATCTAAACATGTTTCATGTTTTAAGAAATGAGAAATAATGAGAGGAAGAGGAAGAAAATGAAGAGAGAAGGTAGAGAAGAAAAACTTACCCAAATTCCATGGAAAGAGAGAGAGAGAGAGTTGCTGAGAGAGAGAGAGAGATGAGAAATGTGGTGAGGGTGAAAGAGTGAGGGAGGTGAGGGAGGGTGTAGGAAGAATTATTTGAAACATTACACTTAGACCCCTCCCCTACTACTACCCTTAACCAATAAACTCCCCACTAACAATTAAGACTCAACACTTCTACACTAGCACAAATGGCCCACATAAAATGCTAGGCATAAATTATTATGACACACAAAATGCACACATAATTACTTAAATAAATAAATAATTTAAATAAATAAATAAGCCATAGATAAATAATTAAATATTTATTTCTAAGAAAATAGGGGCGGGTTTTCGGGTCGTTACAATCTACTCTCCTTAAAAAGAATTCGCCCACGAATTCACTCATCAAACTTCACCACACGCGGTCATAATGAGGCGACAAAATATCAACTCGCATAAAGCACTTGTAACCCCAAATCAAGTACCTATTAAAGATTTCAGACATCAATTCCATGACTCAAATAAACCCACACATAATGAACACATACATATCTCAAGCATATTCATATCAACATCCTAAAGTTAACTTCCTCTTTCATCCCGAATTTCACATTCTCAAAACTATCACTTGTTCACCAATTCTGAGACACAGCTGGTTTGATCCTAATTAGCATCACGCTCACCATCGACCCTTAAATCATCAACATCCATAAGCTTTACTTTTCCGGTTCACCCGTACGCATTGACGATCTAGACATCATACCAAGTAATCATACTACTACCCGAACAAATAAGAGAAGGAATAGGCTAACGATTATTGTCACCCAATGACTCAATGATATACTCAAAAATTTACCGTCATCAACTATCCGATCGAATGAGATTCCCCTACCACACTCACTTCCTCATGATATAAAACATAATACAGTCAAAAATCTTTGAATTTCTCAAACTACTTGCATTACCTCATACTTAGTTTTCTAAGGAAATATCCAGAAATTCAAAACATTAAGCCATCTCGAGCTTACTCAACTTCTTAAACCATGAAAAGTTAAAGAAATTTCTCATCCTCCAAATGTTCACCGCGTGACTATATCTCTAAGGATTACCATTAAAGTAGCAATTGTAACGATCCGAAATTTTCACAATCTTTGTTTCAATAAATAGTAATATAATACAACTTACAACTCTAAAATATATTACAAAGGATCGCTAATAACCCGAAATATTCAATAAACTGCTCTGTCCCAATACCAAATCATAGCACCCCTTTAATATGCCCAAGTATCTATACTCAACTTCCTTTACAAATTCTTAATCCAAACGAGGGCGCCACCAAGAAAAGATTCAGAACCATGTGACAACTATTCACTAAAACCCAAAAACGCCTTTAATATTGTTTGGGAATTTCTTACTTTCTCAAAATATGTGTAGTCCTTTAAACTGAACGCGCTTACTATCATTAATGATTATAACTTCCACAATATACTCATAACTCGTATTGCTTTAACTCAATTCCAGTCATGTATTAAAATGATCCCAAAAGTAACATAACTCAACTTCTTATTATGACCCGTAATAAATTAAGTATTCCCTCATACTAAACAATTCCGATGCACTCACGTAGATGTACTAAAAGTAAAGAAACATCTCCTATCAAGAAATTCTCAAATTGAATCTTTAACTCTTTTAACCCAATCGATACTATATGTCCACCGATGCACCTATCAGTATTGTAGCTTATATTAACTCATCATATAACCCAAGTTCCCTATCGATCAAGCGACAAATTGCCCCCAATATCAATTATACCCAAGACTTCAAAATTAATATTGCCAACAGAATAAGCTAAATTCCATGCACAACCTTCTAATAAAGATTTTCTGATTTTCAATATAGAACCTGAACATTATATATACTTAGTATGCTCCTAAACAAGTCAAACACACTAATATAGAATTATTCCCCACCTGTCGATGGCACCCAAGAAATTCGAGACACCTTGAAAGCTAGGCCATACTACTTAATTCGTCAATATCCTGTATAGGTGACAACCAATTCACCAGAAATATTTCTTCATAATCTGCAATCTCCCTTTTCATACCGTTCCACCAGAAATATTTCTTCATATCTTGATACATTTTCATACTTCCTGGATGTATGGTATACTCTGTCTTATGAGCCTCCTCCAGTACTCGCTGTTTAATCTCACTATCTGCTGGAATACACACCCTACCATGAAATGTAAGAATTCCATCATTATTTAAGGTAAAGTTGGGTTGTCTACCCTCTTTCATTCCATTAACAACCTTCTGCAATTCAGGATCAATCACCTGAGCTTCTTTAATCTATTGAAGTAAAACGGATGTAGCTCTTATATTCGCAAAACTCATGCCATGACTCGATTCATAAGGGTTACAATCTCGCAAATCCTGTAACAATTTCCACTCTCGTGCCATCAAATGTGCAACATAAGTATTCCTGCTCAACGCATCGGCCACCACATTTGCCTTTCCTGGGTGATACAAAATCGTACAATCATGATCTTTCAGTTTCTCCATCCATCTGCGTTGTCTCATGTTGAGTTCTTTCTAAGAAAACAAATACTTCAAGCTCTTATGGTCTGTGAACACTTCAAATCTAGCTCCATATAAGTAATGCCTCCACTTGTGTAATGCAAATATAATTGCAGCCAATTCTAAGTCATGAGTAGGATAATTCTTCTCATAAGGAGTTAACTTCCTCGAAGCATAAGCAATTACTTTACCATTCTGCATCAACACGCAACCTAATCCATCCTTGGAAGCATTCGTGTAAACAGCAAAATTATCGGATCCACTAGGCAGGGCTAATACTGGAGCAACTGTCAATCTTCGTTTCAACTCTTGGAAGCTTGCTTCACATTTACCATCCCATTCGAAGGCTATAGATTTTCGTGTCAAACTAGTCATTGGTATAGCAATTTTGGAAAATCCTTTAAAAAACCTCCGATAATAACTTGCCAATCCCAGGAAACTACGTACCTCGGTGACTGTTGTTGGTCTCTTCCAGTTAACTATGGCCTCTACCTTTGAAGGATCGACAGAAATACCCGCCGCTGACACCACGTGTCCCAAGAAAGAAACTTCTTCCAACCAGAAGGCACATTTACTAAATTTGGCAAATAACTGCTTTTCCCGAAGAACACTCAATACAATCTTTAAATGTTGCTCATGCTCAGACTTTGATTTAGAATAGACCAAGATATCATCAATAAAAACCACCACAAAACAATCCAGGTAAGGTTTGAAAACTCGATTCATCAAGTCCATAAATACTGCAGGAGCATTCGTCAAACCAAATGGCATAACCACAAACTCATAATGTCCATACCTGGTGCGTAAGGCTGTCTTCGGTATATCCTCCTGTCGGACTTTCAGCTGATGATACCCACTTCTTAAGTCAAGTTTTGAATAGACTACGGACCCCTGTCGTCAATGTGAGGTAACGGGTACTTATTTTTAATGGTTACCTGGTTAAGCTCTCTGTAGTCAATACATAGTCTCAAAGTACCATCCTTCTTTTTAACAAATAATACTGGTGCACCCCACGGTGACACACTAGGCCTGATGAACCCTTTTTTAAGTAACTCCTCGAGTTGTTTCTTCAGTTCCCTTAACTCAGATGGAGCCATTCTATACGGAGCTTTGGATATCGGTGTTGTACTGGTAATAACTCAATACAAAACTCAAGTTCCGGGTCAGGTGGCATACTATACTCGGTAGAAAACACATCCAAAAATTCAGATACGATAGGAATATCTTCCAACTTTGCTACGGACATACCCTTGTCAACAACACATGCAAGATACCCAGTACAACCACCAGATAACAATTTTCTAGCTTTCAAGGCAGATATAACATGAAAACTATACATAGGCCTATCACCCTCAAATATAATTTCAGGTAAACCCGGCATAGAAAAAGTAACCACCTTTTGATGACAATCAACAGATGCATAATGCAAATAAAGCCAATCCATACCAAGTATCACATCAAAATCTTTTATAGGCAACACTACTAAGTCAGCCTGAAGAGTGTGATCACTTACCAGAACATCACAATTCATATATACCTCAGTAGCTAACATGCAATCTCCCATAGGGAAAGATACTTCTAACACGTAAGGCATAGAATCAGGAATAACAGGTAAATGGGACACAAAATGTGATGCCACATAAGAATGAGATGATCCTGGATCTATAAGAACTCGCGCTCGCCTACTAAAAAGAAAAATAGTACCTCCTATCACCGCTGTAGACTCAGCCACTCTGTGCTGATCAATAGCGAACACTCGACCCTGTACCTTAGGCTGACCCCCACTATCCCGCTTACTACCAGAAGCCTGCTGCCCGGTACCCTCTCCTTGAGTTCCCTTACTCTTTGGAAAATCCCTTTTAAAATGTCACTTCTCACCACAGTTTAAGCATTTTCCTTGTTTCAACCAACACCTGTCTTCAGTATGGCCCTCCTTCGAACAATACCTGCAAATCCACTTCGAACTCGAAACATTTGGTTTTGAACCCACCGACACACTTCCCATACTTTCCGGTTGCCGCTGAGGTTGACCACCCTGCCTGCTAAATCCACCCCTTCTACTTCCGGAGTTCGGAGCCCTCTCTGGAACACGTACTGATAGTTGACCCACTGTTGTCGTTCCGAGTTTGACCTTGTGTTCTTCAATATCATTCTCAATAGCATAAGCCTTCTCAACTGCTTATCGGTAACTACAAAGCCGTAGGGAAAGAAGTTGCTTCCTTTACTCTGTCTTTAACCCCTTCACAAAACGTTGAGCCCTCTTTGTTTCAGTTGGAACCAAATGACTACAATACCTTGCTAATTTGGTAAATTCAGAGGAATATTGTCCCATCGTCATATTTCCTTGCACTAAGTTTAGAAATGCCATTTCTCTTCGATCTTGAACAACTGAGGGAATAAACTGTGAGTTGAACTCTTTGAGAAAGTCCTCCCAAGTATGTTGTACTTCTTTATCCTGATCCCAGCTCTGGCATAACACCTTCCACCAGTGCTCCGCAGCCTTTTCTAGTTTAAAAGTTGCAAAGGTTACCTTCTCTTTATCTTCACATTTCAAGGCAGTAAATATCTTCTCAATACTCTCTATCCATTCCTCAGCTTTTACTGCATCAGGATCCCCATCAAAACTACGAGGTTGCATTTTCAGAAACTTGGTAAGGCGACTTGCATAACCCCTGTCTTCCGCTCCTGACTGTGCATGCCCAGGATTATTCTGTCCCTATTGGTTGGAGACCATTTGAGCTAGTAGTTGAAACATCTGTTTGTAATCCACATTGTGATCATTACCCACCTCCACAGAAGGAGTTTATGATTCCTCAATTCCTTGATTACTACTACCAATATCCTCTGACTGACTCATCTCCGCCCTACACATAAACACTCGACGTTAATAACACAACCCATAAACCAACCCACCTAGGCCATAGACCCTATCCAGGCTTAGAGCTAACCAAAGCTCTGATACCAACTGTAACGCCCCGAAATCTTTGGTTGATATGAACCATAGAATTCGACACGTCCCTACTACTAATATCTGGATATAAACCAAAACTAATACAACTGTACACCCCTAATAATCAAGGAAATACGTTATTTGAGATGGTTCCAACACTTCACCACCATTTAAACTTTACATTCCCACTAACTAATCTTAGCTTTTAACTGCTCGGCACATAAGCCGGCAAACAAAAGATGAAAACATAATATATACATATACACAACTATACCCCAAAAGTTCTGAGTTCAACTTACTCAGATTTAACCGTCGTCCTCACAACTAAAGTGTAACATTTAACCTACCCAAAAGTGGTTTCCCCGAAAAGAACTTGCTACAACGATCCTCACCTCGTCAACTCAACTTGTACCTATACACCCCAGCACTCATAATAAACGTGAACCTATACACCCCCGAAACAACAAACCAGCTGGACACACATGTAAGTACACAAGTAATATTTACTTGATATAACAAAACTAGCTCTAGGCCCAAAGTAGGGGACTAGTCCATTAACCACATAAATTATGTAAGTACAATTGCATATTCTCGTCAACTCAACTTGTAGCACAATTGATGTTCATCATTCATCATTTAAGCTCATATACATTAGACTTGACACTCATAATAACCTTTCCAAAACACTCCTACAATTACCCTAGACAATCCTCTAAGGCTAAACAAAGATCACCCCTTTCATTCACCCAGTTGAACCATTATTCATTCACAAGGGAGTATGTGCGGCCGCCCAAGGAGGGGTGTGCGGTCGCCCACTTAAAATAAAATCAAGAACAAAACCTTCCAGAATATTGTGCGGTCGCCTGCCCATTTTGGGCGGTCGCCCACTTACTCGACAGGCCCAAAAACTGGGAATTTCATACTCCCTTCGCTTCACTGTCCCAAAAGTACAACACCTACTATAATAAACGTTTGTAACCATTACAAGGCTACAAATTCAGTACCAACCCAACTTTAACATTTCTTTATACTCAATCCCAAACCAACAACAACAATTTTTCCAAAAATTGACATACTTCACTAACTTGGCAACAATTGATACATAGAACATTTTTATAACCATTTTAACATTTAAAAAGGGGAATTAGTAACTTTCCTATCCCGGAAAAGTATCGAGAAAACTAGATTTGAACCGGTAGAAATGATCTATTCAATGCCCTGATCATTTTTATATAATTAGTTTTTAAAATGGAGAAGTAAATAAAATGTAAGAAATTGAGAAAGGAGGAAACCCTACCTTAACTCCGAGTTAATCCGGAACAAAGTAATCAACTTAGCTTAAACGTCCCAATCGATTCTTTCAATTTATGCAATTTCTTGTACTTTCGTTTCTCTGTCTTTCTCTTTCTCTGTTGTCTCTCTAAAGAACTCCCCTTTGGTTGTTTTTTTTTTCTCTTTTCTTTTCTTTTTCCTTTTCCTTTCCTTAATAGAGAAAGTTTCTCCTAAGTGCACGTGGAGACTTCTCACAAAGTAACATGCTGACTATTTTTTTTCTTCTTATCTTGATTCAATTCTTTGCCTTTTTCTTTAATTACAACTATTCATTTAATCTACTCACTCCGTCCCAAAATAACTTGCACTAGTTAAATTATTATTTTGAGTTGTAACTAAGAAGTTACTCTTGCCGACTCAAAGGAAGTTACAGTGATTATTTAATTACTATATTGAGTTATATTTGAAAAGTTACTCTATTCGTCTCAAAAAAAGTTGCACTAATATTTAATTGCTATATTTAAAATAATAACATAATCATAAAGTGCAAATCCAAATTATCCACTAATGCAACTTAACAAAATTTAAATAAACTAACACATATTCTCAAATAATATATGCAAATCCTAAAATATTACCTAGCACATAAAATGCACACTTATATCATTTAACACTTCAACTAAATACCACATAAATTACATAATAAATAATTATAATTATGAAAAATGCAAGAATATGAAAATGAAATTGGGTGAGGCGTTACACCTGAACTCTCCTTGTTGCTTGTGTTCATCATCATCATGTCCTACCAGTCTTCTCTAATCTCTGGTAACCATTTGATGATTTACATTTGTTCCTCAACACTTAGTTTGAATTAATTGATTTCTAACTTGTGAGATTTCTTTAGTGATTTTGCAGATAATGTCGAACAACGAAAAGGATATCTATGGAGGCTATGTTGACTCCACATTCTTCGACGACACTCTTGACGGTGATTTCTTGAGAAATCTATTGATCGGTTCTCTTCTGGACTCTTTCATCACTCCAACTGGTGTTGAGTTCATATTTTTGGGTCAAGTGCAAGAGTTCTTCTCTAACGCCTCAGTCATCACTGCCCCAAATGATCCATCTACCTTTGTCTCCATCAATTCTACTGTCGCTGGTGTCCCTATCTCCATCACTCCATATTCTATTCATGAAGCATTTCCTTTGCTTGGGAATAAGGGTGATGATGCCATTACTGACGTCAAAACCTTGGACAAGGCATGGACCCTTATGAGGGGATCCGGTCCTAGGCTCAGTGGAGATAATCATCTGAAAGCCCATTACCGAAGGAGATTCTTTGCTCTTGCGGAGATTGTTGATAGATGCTTAGTATGCAGATCTGGCTCTTACAGCCATGTAACTGACATTCAGTTTGAGGCAATGGCAGCCATTGTACTTCAGGAAGAATTCAACTGGTGTGCCTATCTCTTTAGGGTTATTGCAATTGCTGCTGTTAAGTGGAAAGAAGATAGAAGAAATAACAAGGCTCACCCTGGCAAGGGATGTCATTATATGCTGATTAGCACTATTTTGAGGCGCAACTCAGCAATCGTCAGAGCTTCCCCAGCACCTCCAAGTTTTGACTTGACAAACTCAAATCTTTTAAGCTTTCCGATTGGAATAGGATCACCAAGAAGGCTTCTACCGGCACAGTAATTGTTCAAGCTGCTGGTTCTCCAAAGAATAAAAAGGCAAAGAAAATTGTTAAGGTTGCCACTGTTGCTCCTACCGATGTCTCTACTCATGCTCCATCTACCGACAGGATTCTTGCTGACTCAACTCCTACTGCTCCTAGAAAAAGGAAATTAGTCAAGGCTGCTGATAAAGTGCAAACCAAAAAGTCAAAAGTCATATCTGCCGGTGAACCATCTGTCGTTCCAAAGCCAAAACCTGCTGATCAGGTTCAGTCTGTGGAAATTCCAAGTGCTGATCCTAGAGCCAAAATGATAAGATTTGATCCATCTGTCTCTCTGGTATTTCGCTGACTTCTCCTATAATTAAGGCTGAAGTAGAAGACATTGATGATCTGGATGAAGATCCTATTGCTGATGTACTAAAGAAGTCTGTTGTTGTAAGAAAATGTTGACCTGTAAGAAACCCCACTTTCCATTCTTTCTATCGCAACCATTGGTCCTTCACTAATAATTTCCTTCCAAAGAACTGGGTGTTTCAAATTGATCATCTTCACCCCTTCATTCGCCAGTTGCTCCAGTTTCATGAGGAAAGAAAGGAGTTGGTTTCTCCTGGAAACCGTGCTGATTATGTTGACTTTTCAAGCTTGAATGGACTAACTGACTTGTTCAAAGAGAATTTTGTTCCCCTTCAGAAATTTCAAAGATTATCAGAAACTAATCTCAGCTTGAACTTTGGGCGTTTCTTTGATCTGCTTCCGCTTCCATGGAATCAAGTCTATCTCTTCTAAGATAGAATTAGAGAAGACTTGATGGTCCAAAGTGTATGGGTCGCCTTTGCTGATGTATACGGTCAGCAGTTAAACTTTCTTGAATCTGATCCCTATCAAATGGGAAGACCAGAAGACGATGATGATTTACTGGTTTACAACGATAATGAAGGCATTTCTGCTGGTCCATTAGCTGATCTATTTCTGCAGAAGGTAAAGAAAGCCACTATTGATATGATAAAAGAGTCTGAAGCCTATCTTACCAAACGTGCAGTCGAGCAACCAGCAAATGATCCCATTCCTACTCCCAGCCATTCTGTTGATGTTGCTGACTTTGTTTGTGCTCACAAGGCTGATGGTGACATTCCTACTTCTTCTGACTCAATCAGTGAGTTGGACAAGATGCCGATTAGCATAATCTTTAAGAAGCCCTCTTCTGGTCAAGTTCAAACTGCCGCTGCTCCAACCTTTGTGTCATCTGCTGAAGCATTTGCTGACTCTGTACTAGCTAGTGATGGCTCTGAGCGTGGCTCTGCTGATAAATCTGTTGAACAGATTGTTGAGAAAACTTCAGACACTCAACCTACTGATGGAACCAGTTATGCTGATGAGTCCCTGCTTAGTCAAGTTCAGGAAACTATGGAAACTCAACTTCTAATTTCAGAAAGTTTAAATGAATACCAGCTTGCATCACTTGAGCAAACTACTGACACTCAAGTTGTTGATGAAGTTGCCGTTGAAGAGTTACCGATTTCAGGAGGAGCTTGTGCTGATGAAGATGCAGTTGCTGATACAAACCTTGCTGATGAGCCAACTTCAGACACTCATTACTCTGAGCCAACTGCTGACACTCAGATTATTCTTGCTTCTACTGGTGAAGCTTCTGAGAAAACTTTAGATACTCAGATTGTTCATTTCCCTACCTCTTCTGCTGATGTGATTCTAGTTGAGTCTACTGGACTGAGAGAGGTTGTTGAGTTGGGAGGAGGAGCTGCTGACAACACTACTGCCATTGATGCAATGATTGCTGCTGATCTACAGTTTGAGGAACTTCAGGGTGCTTTATTTGCTCCTGAAGAACCTCTTTTTTTAACTGCTCCTGAGGCACAACCGATTGTTGCTGATAAAGTACAACCAGTTGCTGATAGTGTTGCTGCTGCTGATGAGGAAAGCGCAAATGAGATAGATCCTGCTGACTATGTGGAGTTGCCGGTCCTTATGGAGGAGGCTGAAAGAGATTCTGCTCCACCTCCTGAGTACAACTGTGAGCTTCATGCCAAGGAGATGATGAGTTCAAACTGGTACACTACCAACGTCTCTATTCCTACTAATAGTTTTGGCCAACAGTTGTTTTCTCTTCATCAGCCAATCAGGTCCTTCCGATCCAGTCTTCAAAGGATTCCTTCTCCTTTCGGCAAAGATCATCCTTTCATTGCTGGTTCCACCGCAAGCGAAAAGATAATTTTCATGCCCTGGATTAAACCTGATTTCAAAATGAGGAAAGGGAAGGCTCCCCGGGTGTCCAAGCTCAAGGTGAAAGGACCTGTTTATGAACCTCTACACTGCTTACCTGGCAAGATAAAGGTTGGAGGCAAAATCCACCTGCCTGGCCCCTCTCCTAAGGAGGTTTGCTTCGTCACGAATGGTTGGATGAGAAGGTGCATGATGATCAACGATGAACTTCATGATATACTCGAATTCCGGGCTACTGATCCTCGTGGACTGATCTACTTAGTCAAATCTGCTGCTCTTGCACTGACTATGCCGATGTTTCACCCAAGACAGCATGCTGGTCACTTGGTCCATACATCCAGGCTGATGAATGCCAGGTTAATGGCCATGATCCTTGAAGGACGGGCTTGTCTTAATCTACATATGGCTATCTTTCTGTCAATGGAAGACAATGGTATTTTTCATTTGCCGGACGATCGTGCTGTTATTATTCATCCTGGTTTTCCCCTGCCGATTCCCCGTGAAGATGTCTTTGCTGATGCTTCCTTCCTCATTGCTTCAACTTATATTCCTGCTGAATTCCTTCTTGCTGATGCCGATGCTGCTTATGCTGGTATTCTTCAACAATTCTTGCCTCTGCCTTCTGCCTCAATTCCTGTTCCTCTTTCTCCATCGATGGTCAATCTCTCTTCTGATGACGAGTTACCGATGGACGATCCTACTGATATGCTTATAGAAGAGGCTGACTTACTCAATGAAGATTTTGTGTCGTCTCTAATGGTCCAATCTATCGAGAGTTTTGCCATGCCAATTGTAATTGAGAAACCGGTTGTTGTCCACAGCCTCTATGAAGTCATCTGTTTTGAGGAGGGTGATTTTCAAATCAGCAAGTGCCTACCACTCGTGCTGATGTTGGTGATATGGGACTCTCTCTTGCTGACCTGATAAAGGACACTCATAAAGATCTTTCCAAGAGGATACTTAAGTCTAATCAGGAGGAGGAAAATAAACGAATTAAAGACTTGAAGGATCTTCTCACTGATAGAGAAACAAGACTGATCAAGCTCTCTGAATGCTTGGGATCTACAAATTCGATCCAACAGCAACTTGTTGATGACCAAAGACTTTAGATCAGAGACTTAGAGAGAACTGTAAAAGAGCTATTTGATACCAAGTCTGCTCTTGCTGATGCTCAACTGAAAATTTGCTGCTCTTGAAGCCAACAACAAGATGATGACTGAGAGATTGAAAAGTGAATAGAGAAGACAAAAGAGGAAAGCTGACAAAGAGGCTTCCATAGAAAAGAAGAAGTCCAAGCGTACTGGATCTACAAAGATATATCCAACAAACACTTTGCTAACATTCTATTTTCGTGTATGCTTATATTTTGTTATGTTCTTATATTATTTCTGCTGCTCTTCATGCTAATTTTGTTTTGCAGATCATTACTTCTCTGCTGATCATTGCAATCAGCAATCATTCATCTCTTTTTCTTCTATTTTTTTGTATTTTTATTTCTTTACCTTTACTAAGACATCTGTGTGACTTGGCTTAGGGAATGAAAATAAATAGATTACCCTCTGAAAAACATTCTTTTACTAAGCTAAGATAGATGTTCTTGTTTAGGGTGATTGGACTTAAGCAATTAGGAGGAGATTGTTGTTCATATATGTTTAGGACATAGAATTGCTTAATCCCAATCATGTTTAACATTTAGGATCCTCCAATTTATTAGAACCTTTTTAAGGTACCCTTAGGATTCTTTGTGACCAGCACAGGTGTATAATAACTTTTCAATCAAGACAAACCGCTAGAGGAAGCAAATCAGCAGACCAGCATTCAAGTTGCTGATCAACTTAGCATTCAAGTTACCGATCAACTTACTACTCAAGTTGCCGATCGGCAAAGACAGTCTGTACTGGTAGTCAGGTTACATCGCTCTACCTTAAAGTCAACCTTACTGATTGTCTTTGTCCTGTCATACTGTCTTATCCGAAAGTAGTTTATCTGCTCTGTTATGATTACTGCGCTGTCTGACACAGCTATTTTTAGCTCTACTCTGTCTACTTGCTTTTGCAGGTAACAGTTGAGACAAAGGGGTCTTTACCCATCAGACTTTTCCAATCATGCGCGTACTCCATATCTTTGCCATTAATGCTAAAGATACCGCATTTAATGCTCCTCAACTACCCAGCTGGAAATTTAAATTTACAAGCCTTCTTCAACAAGACCCAAATCATTAACTCCTCTTATAAATAGAGGACTTAGAGCATTGAAGAGGGTTGGTGATTTTAGTGCATTTAAGAGAATTGATTGTTTAGAGCATTCATTGAAGCTCAAACATTCCTTATCCCAGAAATCATTAGACAATTGATAGGACATACACTTGTGCACAAACTCATCAACATTGTCAGTATTCCCGAACTAGATTATTTTACGGAATACGTTGCTTGAGTTATTCACACACCCACCTAAGTGAGATAGGTTCTCTTGAACTTGCCGCTAAAAAACACTTGGTCAGATTTGTACTACGATCCATTAGTGATCTCTAGAATTTAGTCTTTGTATCCGGCAAAGCCGCTCTTGTAATAGACTAGGCATATCTAATAGTGCTCTTAACCCAAATCCAAGTTCTGACCAAACTTGGTAGAGGACGTAGCAGTATTTACACTGTGAACCTCTCCAAATCATTGTGTCCCTTGTTACTTATTTTATCCTTGCCGGTTGGAATTCTATCGCGGCATATCTTACTTGTTCTTACTGATTCATTGTATTTTCTATTTACCAATCTCTTGAAACTGCATTGAACTTTTAGAAATCACTTTGTGTTAAACCAAGCTCTCAAAACCATTTTATAAACTATTTTGTGTGAGTTAAAACTAAGTCATATCTTCTCCGCTGCGCTTACTGATAATAGTTTGCAAACTGATAAGTGACTTTGCATTATAAAGTGTTTCTTCGGAAAAGTTTTAATTAGGCTATTCACCCCCCCTCTAGCCTATTTTCTTACCGATTGGGGCCTAACACTCTACTTCACATTTCAGGAGGTAAGTTAGGTTGAGTTGTAGTAACTTGAAGGTCTTCAATTGGCACATCTTCACCAGCATCAAAGTCATCAAAGTTAGGGGTTGGAATGGTTCAGAATTGAAAGAGTGAGTGACACCATGCACATAGAATTAGAATGATGCGCATTAGTGGAATCTCCAGGCGCATTGTATGGTGCAACTGAAGCTTCACTTGGTGCGCTATTTACAAAGCTTTGCGCAACTGATGTAGATGGATTTCCTTGAGTTGATGCATTCTGATCTTATGTATGCGCAGTAGAATGTGCGCACCTGTCTCAATAGACTCAACAAAATGATCAGCAACATTTGGAGCCAAATGTGGCTCAAGGAGAGAATGTTCATCAAAAGTAACATGTACAGATTCAACTATCACTAAAGTAGATCTATTGAAGACACGAAAAGCTTTAGAATGTTTAGCATACCCAACAAAAATACCTTCATCCGCTTTGGCATCGAATTTACCTCTATGTTCGTTTCCGTTGTAGAGGATATAGCATTTGCAGCCAAAGATTTTGAAGAAAGCAATGTTGGGAGTTCTACCATGCCAAAGTTCATTAGGGGTCTTATTATGGCGTTTGTTAATGAGGAAACAATTCTGAGTAAAGCATGATGTGTTCATAGCTTCTTCCCAAAAGTACTTGGGAAATTTAGCTTCTGCTATCATCGTCTTCCCTGCTTCTATCAACGTCCTATTTTCCTTTCCACAACACCGTTTTGCTGCGAAACTCCAGCTGTTGAAATGTTGTGATCTATCACATGATCGTCGCAATATCGAGCAACACTGTTGTTTTTGAATTCTGTTCCATTGTCGGATCGAACACTAACGATGTCATCTTCTTTTTGGGCTTGGAGCAGTCTGAATAGAGTGGTGAGAATGTCATAACAATTGTCTTTAGAGATCATCATTTCCACCCACGCATATCTTGAATAATCATCCACCACAACTAGAGTCTATTTGTTTCCTCTAATGCTTGCAGTGGTGACTGGTCCAAATAGATCAATGTGCAGCAGTTGCAAACATCTTGAAGTTGAGGGATTTGTCTTGCTGGAGAAAGACTGCTTTGATTGTTTGCCTAGTTGACAAGCTGCGCATTTGTTGTCATGATGATCAGCAACCTTAGGGAGTCCTTTGACAAGATTGTCCCTGCTGAGTTTAGATAGACATTTAATGTTCAAGTGACTCATGCGCTTGTGCCATAGCCAAACTATTTTCGCTCACACTTTTAGCTACAAAACAAAAGATTAGTACCAAAGTTCATACTATGGAAATCAATAATATAAATATTTGTCTTACGATATCCGTGAGTAAGGTTGTAACGACCCGAAAACCCGTCTCTATTTTTCTTAGTAATAAAGAATTGATTTATTTATTGTTATTGTTATTTATTATTTATTTATTTAAATAATTATGTGTGCATTTTGTGTTACATAATATTTTATGCCTAAAATTTTAATCGATCATTTGTGCTAGTATAGAATTATTGGGTCTTAGTTGTTAGTGGGGAGAAATGAATTTAATTGCTAGATAGTGGAATAGGGGCCCTAAGTGTAACTTTACTTTTAATTGATGATCTTCCTCCCTCCTCCTCACTCTTACACTCTCCTCACACACACACACACTCAATCAACTCTCTCTCCACCATTGTTGAAGAGGTAAGAATTCTCCCTCCTTCTCTCTTCATTTTGACCATCTCCCTCCCATTATTTCTTAATGCTCATTTTATGAAAAATGTTTAGATCGTCGCTAGGATCGTTTATAGCCAAGAAAATTCGAATTCCGTCATCTTTGATAAATTCCAAGTAAGTTACTTTCCCCATAAATTACATATAATTGCTCATATAGTTAGATATGAAGTTTATTATGTTCAATCGTTGTTTTGGAAGTTATCTTGGTGATGTATTGGAAATTTTGTATTTGGACTTAATTTAAAGTCATTGATAAATTTGTGTTTGATGTTGGTATAATTGGTGTTTTGGAGTTTAGAATTGTGTTTAGAGGTCAAGGATGTAATTAGGTTGTGTCTTGTGTGAGTTTTGTGTTGATGGGTTTATTCGGGAGAGTTTTACTCTCAAATTTTGAGTGTAAATGAACCCAAGAAACAAATTGGGAATTCTGGGTTTGGTTGTGTTTGAAACTCTTAGTTAAGTTAGTTTTTAGAAGTGATTATAGAGCCAAAGTAAGAGTTTTAATTGTGTTTTGAAGTAAGATTGGAGGTTAGGTTGGTATGGGATGTTTATATACAGTTTTAGCCTTTCTGGATGGCCAAAAAGCTGAATCGAGGGTCGGGGCGCGCGCACCCTTTTTGGGAAGGCGTGCGCACCCTCTAGTGCACTCAAAAGCCTCTAGACTGACCAAAGGAGGCGCACGCACCCTCTTTTCCTGTAGGTTGTCCGTTTTACGTTCGATCTTCCGGAGGCCATAACTTCTTCGTCCGGACTCCGTTTTGGACGTGTAAACTATCGTTGGAAAGATCCTTTCGAGTACTATGAAATGCTTCTATTGGACGAATGGTTCCAGATGATAATGGTTGTCTTTTTGTTAAGGTTTAAGATCAAGGTGTAGTCTCGGTCTAGGTCCCGTAGTACTTTTCTAGTTGACTTAGTTGGGCACCGTGGAACACCTTAGTAATTGAAATTGGTTCCTTTGTGAACAATGGTGTTATGGAATTTGATAAAGTATTGTTTGGAATGTTTGGGCCTCTTATGATGTGTCGTGATTGTTCCAATCGAATTGATTTTGGATAAGACTTGGTCTAGGTTTTAGGCGATGTCCTATAGTACCTAGAGGGTTATTATTAAACACTAAAGTGTAGGGTTTGGTCCGGTTGTGATCATGTACTAGTAGGTGTAACCATTCGTTGGGGTGTTTAGAATTGGTTCGTTATGAATGGATGTATAGCGTGAAATGGCGATTGGGTACCTGTGGTTTTGATTAACCTTAAGTGTAGTCATTCGGACTTCCTATTTGGAATTCTAGGTGTAAAAATATAGGGAGTTAATAGTCTTAGTACATCTTAATGAGTAAACGTTTAGGGAATTTTGGTAATAGTCATTGTACTATTTGTGAGCGACCGTTTGGATTGTGCTCTTTATGAGTAACTCGTGGGTATCATCTTTGGGATGTGTTTGATATGGTTCCTTATCATGGAATCATCATGTTTTAATGATCAATGTTGTTGGGCCCTTTATGAGCAATCCCGTTTATCGTTGTTGGACTCTTATGAGAAACTTCTTGTGCCGTTGTTGTTGAACTCTTCATGAGTAATCGTTTGCATGTTTATGGTGATTAATTGGTATGGTTCCCTACTTTGGAATCGTTAATTGTTTACCGAGCTAGTGTTATTTCTTAGCATTTATTTGAAAGTCCAGCTGGTATTTGTGGTTGTGTCGGGCGATGGGGAAGATTATAATGGTAACGAGCCGAGTCCATTATAATGTGATCCATTGTTTTGCCCTTATTTTCCTCTTCCAGATTGGCCTTGGTTGGGATGAGCTAGCTTCCTTCGGAAGTAGTCTAGCTAACTTTTTGGGTTTTGACTTTTTGTCATCTCCCCTGTCCTTTGAACATGTTACATTGTTATGTTCCGGTACCGGGGTTGTGATCTTCAGTTGTTTATGCTACTACGAAGATTGGTTGGTTGATTGATTAGTCAGTTCTGTCCGAGGTGCTCTTCAGCTGTTATTCTGCTATGGTTTATGGATTGATTGGTTGGTTCTGACGGGTTTATCTTCAGCCGTTGTGCTACTACGAAGATTGATTGATTGGTTGATTGGTTGGTTCTGCGCAGAAGCTTCTTTGTTATATTCGTTTGGTGAAACCTTGGCTCAGAATCCTTTTGTACGTGTTTATTTCAGTCTTATGTGGTGCATGATGAGTTAGTCGTTATTTCCAACTGGTATGGGACAGTTGGCGATAGGGAGCATTCTTATTTGTTGTTATGTGATTTACTCGTTCAGTTATATCATTGATTTGCATGATATTATGCCATGTAGCTCCATTAGTAAACTTACTGAGATTTTATCTCACCCCGTTTCATTTATCTTTGTTTTCCTAAACCCCCCCCCCCATGGAAGCAAGTGGTATCATTTTGAGGTTCCGTTGTAGCGGGAATCTTCTGAGCAGGTTGATCGTCTTTGGGGTAGTGCTCTTCGGAGCCTTTATGTATTTGTTGTGAGATCGAGGTAGTACATATTGTATTAATCCCGTTGTCCGTTGAGTTGTTATATTATTAATAAGTTGTTCTTGCTTCCGCGCTTGTTTTAGTCTCCGAGTTATTATCTCGTGGAGTGTGGTCTGATGGTTTTGGTTTCATAGTTGAATTCACGTGCCCGGTTTGGTATTTTGCTTTTTTGAGATGTTAATTATGTAAATTTTATATTTATGGATTTTTAGAATTTCTGGGGTGTGACAGTTGGTATCAGAGCAATGGTTTTAGAACTTGAAGGAGAATAAGAACTCTGATATTGAATAGGTTTCAATACTAGGGTGTTATGACTTTGAGCGGTTTAGAAACTAAATTTTCTTGAAAAGATGAGGTTAAGGTAGAAGTTGGTTGAGTTATGAGTCGTGATATTGGCGTCGAGTGTTTCTTCTCTTGTGGTATATCAAATATAGATTGGTGTTAATAGTGTTGGTTCCCTTGGGGTTAGTTGGTTTGGGAATCGAGAGTGCGAGTTTGAAGACTTGGACGTACCTATTTCGTAAAGTGGAAATGTCTTGTGCTATATTCGTATGTTTGTTCTCATTAACTGATTTATGTTGAGGTGTATTCTCGAGTACGAAATTTCGTGATTGCTACTGATAGAGGTAAGGTGATTTAGTTATGTCACCTATACAGGGTATTGACGAGTTAAGTAGTATGGCCTAACTTTCAATGTGTTACGAATTTCTTGGGTGCCATCGATAGGTGGTGAATATTTCTATATGAGTATGTTGACTTTGTTTAGGAGCATACTAGGTATATATATAATGTTCAAGTTCTGTATTGAAAATCAGAAAATCTTTATTATAAGGTTGTGCTGGGAATTTAGCTTACTCAGTTGGCAATATTAATTTTGAAATATTAGGTATAATTTATATTGGGTGCAAGATGTCGCTTGACCGATAGATAACTTGGGTTATTTGATGAGTTAAGATAAGCTACAATACTGATAGGTGAATCAGTGAACATATAGTATCGATTGGGTTAATAGAGTTAAAGATTCAATTTGAGAATTTCTTGATAGGAGATCTTTCTTTACTTTTAGTACATCTACGTGAGTGCATCGGAATTGTTTAGTATGAGGAAATACATAGTTTATTATGAGTGATATTAAGAAGTTGAGTTATGATACTTTTGGAATCATTTTAGTACATGACTGGAGTTGAGTTAAAGCAATATGAGTTATGAGTATATTGTGGAAGTTATAATCATTAATGATGGTAAGCGCGTTAAGTTTAAAGGACTAAACATATTTTGAGAAGGTAAGAAATTCTCGAACAATATTAAAGGCATTTTTGAGTTTTAATTAATCAGTTGTCACTTGGTTCTGAATCTTTCCTTAGTGGCATTCTCGTTTGGATTAAGGATTTGTAAGAAAGTTGGGTTAATAAATGTATACGTGAGTGAGAGACTAATTGGGTTAGCCATTGAAGATTTAGGATTTGTTAAAATTCATTTGGGTATATAAGCACGGATTATTAATTTAAATGGGAGTTAGAGGAAATCTTTTGAAGATAAACTTGGATTGTTTTGCGGACTACTGAGTACTTGGTACTGTTTTAAACCTTCAAGGATTGGAGTAATGTAATGATAATGATTTTGGTATTAATGTTGTTTCGTGGTTTGGGCTGGTATCACTGTACCCATTAAAAGGTGTGATCAGTGTTATGTTTTCTTGGAGATATGTTAAGTTTTCCATTATAGTGAAAATTGATAAATCCATTATCTATAGTGATGCTTCCAAATAGATATGGAGGTATGTAACGATTTGGGTGATAAAGTATTTGTATATGTTTCGAGGAGTAACGCTTAATAAATGGAACTATCTATGATTTGGGATTGGTGGTGATTTTGTTGATATTGCCTTAGCGGATTATATATTTTATTTCAATTTGGGACCAAGTTGAAACGTTGATGACAGACTATCAAAAGTTGATGGATATATTTCCTTAGAAAACTAAGTATGAGGTAATGCAAGTAGTTTGAGAAATTCAAAGATCATGACTGTATTATGTTTTATCTCATGAGGAAGTAAGTATGGTAGTGGAATCTCATTTGATCGGATAGTTGATGACGGTAAATTTTTTAGTATATCATTGAGTCATTGGGTGACAATAATCGTTAGCCCTATTCCTTCTCTTATTTGTTCGGGTAGTAGTATGAGTACTTGGGATGATGTCTAGATCGTCAATGCGTACGGATGAACCGGAAAAGTAAAACTTATGGATGTTGATGATTTAAGGGTTGATGGTGAGCGTAATACTAATTAGGATCAAATCAGCTATGTCTCAGAATTGGTGAACAAGTGATAGTCTTGAGAATGTGAAATTCGGGATGAAAGAGGAAGTTAACTTTAGGATGTTTGATATGATTATGCTTGAGATATGTATGTGTTCAATATGTGTGGGTTTATTTGAGTCATGGAATCGATATCTGAAATCTTTAATAGGTACTTGATTTGGGTTATGAGTGTTATATGAGAATCGATATTTTGTAGCCTCGTTGTGATTGCGTGTGATGATTTTTGATAAGCGAATTCGCGGGCGAATTCTTTTTAAGGAGGGTAGATTGTAACGACCCGAAAACCCGTCTCTATTTTCTTACAAATAAAGAATTGATTATTTATTTATTGTCTATTTATTTATTTATTTAAATTATTTATTTATTTAAATAATTATGTGTGCATTTTGTGTTACATAATATTTATGCCTAACATTTTAATCGATCATTTGTGCTAGTATAGAATTATTGGGTCTTAGTTGTTAGTGGAGAAATGAATTTAATTGCTAGATAGTGGAATAGGGGGCCTAAGTGTAACTTTTTTTAATTGATGATCCTCCTCCCTCCTCCCTCACTCTTACACTCTCCTCACCACACACACACACTCAATCAACTCTCTCTCCACCATTGTTGAAGAGGTAAGAATTCTCCCTCCTTCTCTCTTCATTTTGACCATCTCCCTCCCATTATTTCTTAATGCTCATTTTATGAAAAAATGTTTAGATCGTCGCTAGGATCGTTTATAGCCAAGAAAATTCGAATTCCGTCATCTTTGATAAATTCCAAGTAAGTTACGTTCCCCCATAAATTACATATAATTGCTCATATAGTTAGATATGAAGTTTATTATATTCAATCGTTGTTTTGGAAGTGATCTTGGTGTTGTATTGGAAATTTTGTATTTGGACTTAATTTGAAGTCATTGATAAATTTGTGTTTGATGTTGGTATAATTGGTGTTTTGGAGTTAGAATTGTGTTTAGAGGTCAAGGATGTAATTAGGTTGTGTCTTGGGTGAGTTTTATGTTGATGGGTTTATTCGGGAGAGTTTTACTCTCAAATTTTGAGTGTAAATGAACCCAAGAAACAAATTGGGAATCCGGGTTTGGTTGTGTTTGAAACTCTTAGTTAAGTTAGTTTGTAGAAGTGATTATAGAGCAAAAGTAAGAGTTTTAATTGTGTTTTGAAGTAGGATTGGAGGTTAGGTTGGTATGGGATGTTTTATACAGTTTTAGCCTTTCTGGAAGGCCAAAAAGCTGAATCGGGGGTCGGGGCGCGCGCACCCTTTTATGGAAGGCGTGCGCACCCTCTAGTACACTCAAAATCCTCTGGACTGACCAAAGGAGGCGCGCGCACCCTTTTTGGGGAGGCGCGCGCACCCCTTCTCCTGTAGGTTGTCCGTTTTACGTTCGATCTTCCGGAGGCCATAACTTCTTCGTACGGACTCCATTTTGGACGTGTAAACTATCGTTGGAAAGCTCCTTTCGAGTACTATGAAATGGTTCTATTGGCCGCATGGTTACAGATCATAATGGTTGTCTTTTCGTTGAGGTTTAAGATCAAGGTGTAGTCTCGGTCTAGGTCCCGTAGTACTTTTCTAGTTGACTTAGTTGGGCACCGCGTGGAACACTTTAGTAATTGAAATTGGTTCCTTTGTGAACAATGGTGTTATGGAATTTGATCAATTATTGTTTGGGAATGTTTGGGCCTCTTATGATGTGTCGTGATTGTTCCAATCGAATTGATTTTGGATAAGACTTGGTCTAGGTTTTAGGCGATGTCCTATAGTACCTAGTGGGTTATTATTGAACACTAAAGTGTAGGGTTTGGTCCGGTTGTGATCATGTACTAATAGGTCTAACTTTTGGATTCGTTTGGGGGTGTTTAGAATTGGTTCGTTATGAATGGATGTATAGCGTGAAATGGCGATTGGGTACCTGTGGTTGATTAACCTTAAGGTGTAGTCATTTGGACTTCCTGTTTGGAATTCTAGGTGTAAAAATATAGGGAGTTAATAGTCTTAGTACATCTTAATGAGTAAACGTTTAGGGAATTTTGGTAATAGTCATTGTACTATTTGTGAGCGACCGTTTGGATTGTGCTCTTTATGAGTAACTCGTGGGTATCATCTTTGGGATGTGTTTGGTATGGTTCCTTATCATGGAATCATCATGTTTTAATGATCAATGTTGTTGGGCCTTTATGAGCAATCCCGTTTATCGTTGTTGGACTCTTTATGAGAAACTTCTTGTGCCGTTGTTGTTGAACTCTTCATGAATAATCGTTTGCATGTTTATGGTGATTAATTGGTATGGTTCCCTACTTTGAATCATTAATTGTTTACCGAGCTAGTGTTATTTCTTAGCATTTATTTGAAAGTCCAGCTGGTATTTGTGGTTGTGTCGGGCGATGGGGAAGATTATAATGGTAACGAGCCGAGTCCATTATAATGTGATCCATTGTTTTGCCCTTATTTTCCTCTTCCAGATTGGCCTTGGTTGGGATGAGCTAGCTTCCTTCGGAAGTAGTCTAGCTAACTTTTTGGGTTTTGACTTTTTGTCATCTCCCCTGTCCTTTGTAACATGTTACATGTTATGGTTCCGGTACCGGGGTTGTGATCTTCAGTTGTTTATGCTACTACGAAGATTGGGGTTGATTGATTAGTCAGTTCTGTCCGAGGTGCTCTTCAGCTGTTATGCTGCTATGGTTTATGGATTGATTGGTTGGTTCTGACCGGGTTCTTATCTTCAGCCGTTGTGCTACTACGAAGATTGTGATTGATTGGTTGATTGGTTGGTTCTGCGCAGAAGCTTCTTTGTTATATTCGTTTGGTGAAACCTTGGCTCAGTATCCTTTGTACGTGTTTATTTCAGTCTTATATGCTGCATGATGAGTTAGTCGATATTTCCAACTGGTATGGGACAGTTGGCGATAGGGAGCTTTCTCATTGTTGTTATGTGATTTACTCGTTCAGTTATATCGTTGATTTGCATGATATTATGCCATGTAGATGTATTAGTAACTTACTGAGATTTTATCTCACCCCGTTTCATTTATCTTTGTTTTTCCTTAAACCCCCCCAAGGAAGCAAGTGGTATCGTTTTGAGGTTCGTTGTAGCGGGAATCTTCTGAGCAGGTTAATCATCTTTGGGGTAGTTGCTCTTCGGAGCCTTTATGTATTTTGTTGTGAGATCGAGGTAGTACAGTATTGTATTAATCCCGTTGTCCGTTGAGTTGTTATATTATTAATAAGTTGTTCTTGCTTCCACGCTTATTCTAGTCTCCGAGTTATTATCTCGTGGAGGTGTGGTCTGATGGTTTTGGGTTTCATAGTTGAATTCACGTGCCCGGTTTGGGTTTTTGATTTTTGGAGATGTTAATTATGTAAATTTTATATTTATGGATTTATAGAATTTCCGGGGCGTGACAAAGGTAGCTCCAGTTTTGCCATTCTTGATAAGGCATTGCGTTGAAGTGAAATGGCATTCTAATCCTTTGTCGCAAAATTGAGATATGGATAATTAGTTGTGCTTGAGTCCTTCAACGAGAGAGACTTTCTATGCACACTTTTTCTTTTTTGAGCTTTCCATATGCAACAACTTGACCTTTGTTATTATCACCAAATGTTACTGAGGGACCTATTTCTTCATGGACATCTTCAAGTAAGGATTCATCTCCAGTCATGTGTCGTGAGCACCCACTGTCGAGAATCCATTCATACGTTCTAGCTTTAGAAGATCCAGCCATGAAGCAAGGAACCTGAAATATACACATTTAAGCAGGTCCCATTTATTCCTTTTGGGTCCTAGAGATAGCAAATTTTGACGACCCACTCTTGCTTGACCTAGGATTTTTAAGTCCTTTGGCATTGGGAGTGAATCTCAAAAGGCATTCCACGGACTTGTGTCCAAAACAATCACAAATAGAACAATGATGAAAGCCACCAATCACATGAGTTTTTGCAGACTCTTTACTTTTCTTTGGGATAGCATTCTTCTTTGGGTCAGATGAGTCAGCCTTAACAAAATCTTTCTTTTGAAATTTTGTTGCGCTTTTTCTAGTAGGGCGCATAGGGCTAGGAGGCGTATGGCTCCTAGGCGCATAATGCTCACTAGTAGAAGGAGCGCGCTTTGTCTCAAGAATGATTTTGCTAGGAGATGGTTCATCTGTAGCTACTTCCTTCTCCTTAGCTTTCCCAAATTGTTTCGTTGGGTAGACATAATGGAATGTTTGTCTCTTGACTTTTTCTTGTCCTTTAGCCATTGAAATACAATGTTTTTCCTTGGGAATTTCATGAGTTTGCTGAGGTGTAAATTCACTGTCTCTTTCAGCGCAGACCTCACACTTAAAGTTGTCACTAGTTGATGAGAATCCCAAGCCACTCTTATAACCACAGGCTTTTGGGACTCAAAGATACTTTCCATAGTGACACGAGAAATGGACCACTCATTTGTAATCTTTTAAAGATCAGTAATTTGAGCAACGAATTCATCGTTTTGAACTTTAAGTAATGAGTTATGTTCCGTTAGAAAAGTGTTTTTAACAGTAAGAGGAGTCATGCTCTTTATCTGCTCCTTAAGGAGGGTGAGTTCAGATTTTAGAAGAGATTTCTCGGTCTTAAGCTGGGAAATTTCTTCACATGATAGTGCTAAAGCTTCCTTCATTTGCCAAATTTACTAATTACCTTTTCAGCTTCTAAGAACAATTTTTCTTGTCTGGCAATATCCTCATCATGAGTGATTACAGGGATTGGTTCAACTTGAGGTCTGATGTAGTTGCCTTTTCTGAGGTTGCTTCTTGCGCTCAGGTCACATCTGGAGAATAACAATCCACCATCGCTTTGAGTTGGGGTAATAAATCCTTGTTCAACAAGCTCGCTGATGTTTGGTTTATTCAAGACATTCATATCAGGAATATCCTTTGAGCAGTCATCATCGGAATTATAAGTATCGACTTCATCATCCTTTACCACCAAGCATACGAGCCCATCATCAGAATCTTCATCGCTCTCTTCCGAGTCTAATTCAATCCATGTGTTGCGTTCACTTGATGGAGATTCTTCTTCAGCAACCATTCCTTTGTGACGATTGAACTTAGGAGTGTGGCTGCTCTTTTTCTGCATATACTCGAACTTGGGGATTGGGCAGCTCGAAGCAAAGTGTCCTGGTTTCCTGCAATTAAAACAAACAAGGTCTGTTTTCTTTTTGAGTCACTTCTCCTCGTGAACTTTGGAGGAGCTCTGCTTGTAGATCCTTGAAATTTGCTGAATGAGTGGGTTTCGAGAACTTTCTGAACTTCTGGAATTTCTTCACAAATAAAGCGAAGTCTTCGTCATCCATATCCAATAACTCAGAAGTAGAAATTTTAGGATCTGCGCTTTTCTCAACTGGTGCTGGCGCTTCCTCTTTATGCGCCACCATAGCAATGGATTTTGATTTTCCTTCAGTTTCACTTATACGCTGAAGTTTGAGTTCATAAACTTTAAGATTGGCGTACATATTTCTAAGTGTCCAAACATCCAAACTTCCAGCGTCTTCAAGAGCGCTAGATTTATGAAGATATCTTGATCCAAAAGCAGCTTACGTTCAATTCTTTATTGGAGAATTTATTTCCAAGTGAAATACAGAGATTAATGATTTCACAATAACGTTCATAGGTCTGTCTTAAAGATTCACTGGGGAGTTGAGAGAAATTATTGAACCTCTTTTGAACTTCGTATCGCTTGTTCTCCTTACACATAGTATCTCCTTCGATGTGCTCTCAATAGCATCCCATAATTCATTGGCGGTAGCACAATGCATAACTTGTTGTTTCATAGCCGTGCTTAGAGTACTAAGGAGAATATTTCTAGCTTTCCCCTCATTTGCAACTCTTCTAATTTCTTCTTCATTCCATTCTTCCTTTGGTTTCAGAATAGAAGGTTGAGCAGCGTTTATGCGCGGATTCGGATTCGTTTTTATTGGGATGTAAGGTCCATAAACCACAGTGTCATGAAGCCTTTCATCGATTGAGGTGAGATGGGTCAGAATGCTGAATTTCCACACGTCGAAATGATCTTCATCAAAGACTGGAACATGTGTGTAGTTAGCAGTTGCCAAAGGTTTGAGTTTGCCATATTGAATCGGCACCAAGCTGTTAAGCTCAAAAAAACAAAAACGTTTTATAAAGGTGTTAGCTCTGATACCACTTGTTGGTCCCAAAGGGACAACAAGGGTATGAAAAATGCTAGAGGGGGGGTGAATAGCGTTTTATAATTCTTTTCAAACCCTTTTGCAAATTAATGGCAAATGCGCACGACTCTTAATTTGGCTAAGTATAGCGCGCAGCAAGAGTGTGAAATGCATAGCGGAAAATTAAAGCACTCACTTATACGCAGGGAGTATGCGCAGAAGTGTAAATACACACGCACTAAGATTTAGTATAAAGAGTGGCGCAAAATGGAACTAAGGCAGAAAGCACACAAACACAATGCAATCAATGCAAGACAATCTACAAAGATTAAACAAAGCAATATATCAGAAAAGCATAAATGTAGAATGTAAAGCAGAATATAAAGACAAGCTAGTTGGAGAGGTTCAATCGTGAAAAGATCTACGTCCTCTACCAAGATGGTTAGTCTGGATTTCTAATGGAGATCTTATTATGAGAGAGTGTTACAAGTTACAACGATTTAGAACAAACTAACTCAAAGATCTATAATCTATGAAAGAACAAAATCCTAGACAATAACCGATGTTTCTCTAGAAGTATGATTGATGAGATCGAAACTTCAAGAGGTGTGTGTGTGTCAGAAATCTGGACTCTTTAAATCTATAAGATGGAGAGCACAAGATATTCTGGTGTTACAAAGGCTTATAGGATCTGGGCTTAGATTGAGTATGAAGGTATGAAGGTTGATCTTGAGAATTCTGGAAATATGCAAGCAATCTTCAAATCTTCAAAGTTTCTCTTTGGAAGCAAAAACTCAAGCAACTTGGAAATGTGGAAGAGTTGGCTATTTATAGTGGAGCTTCAAAAACTAGCCGTTGGATCTCTGAGCAAGGACGATGTGCTGTCACAATGTGATTGGTGCGCAGGGTCCTTTATAGCCGTTGAAGACAGAGCAAGTGGATAAGCTTCAAACTTCTTATAGAAGGATGACAGCTGTCTTCAATTTGAAATTCAAATATGAGGCGCGTCTCTATCTACGTGTATGATGAGTGTGCACCTTTTGTCGTTTGTCCACATCAGTACTTTGACTCATTCCAAAAAGCGTAGCTTGTCATGACGCTTTCCAAGCTTCATAAAGGAGAGGTCAGGAAATAAGAGAATTGACTAAGGCAGAACTGCGCGCGCATGAGAGCCATGCGCATTGAGTGCGCAGATGGGGCGCTGCGCATGCGAGTACTACGCATCCCAACAAGTCAATTGCACTTGAGACCTTAAATCCAAAGCTTCAGCCCTAAACACTAAGCCTAGTCTATAAAGAGGACTTAGCTAAAAATTGAAGTTATAAAACTTCTTACATAGGGTCCTAAAGTCCTTAAAATAAACTTAGGTGATGGTATCAATCAATTCTAACACAAGTAGGAGTGTTAAGTAATAAGCATACCCACCACGTATTCATACATAATCAGATTACAGAAATACGAAAAATACAGAATACGAATTTTACCCACTTTATTCATACAAACAATAACCAATTTATTCCATATACAAATAAGATCAATATTATCAACGATCATAATCCAATTATATCATGATAATCTAAGTATGCGATCATACATATTAATCAAATCAATATTACAACCACATCAACTAGCATGCATATTTTATATCTCATATAAAATCCATCACATAAATTCATCTAGATCATGATCATACCAATTAAATAATCGCATTAAATAATTATATCATGACTATATTAGAGTTATTGATCATCAACGGGGATCTGATACCACTGTTGGGTTTCTAGCAATCATGCGCAGTGGAAGATAGACATGAATAAAAACTCAATAGCCTAGATCTGCTATGAACAATAATTCATAATAACAAGATGAAAAAAACTAACCCTTGTAGATCGTTATGTAAAACTTGGATTAAGCGTTAAGATAAACGCCCTCTATCGGTGATCCACACAATGAACAGATTTCAAGAACGCCTTCTTGAACTTGACTGCTAGGTCTTCGGATTAATCAACGATGGTGAAGAACGATTCTTCAAAGATCATAATTATTATTGTGACTTGATAATTGGGATTAATCAATCACAATAACCCAAGAATATAATGTGTGAATTATCTCTCTAAGAAAGACTTTGGAATTGATCAAATCAACAACCAGGGAACAATTCCCGTCAGTCTGTATTTATATTCAAGGGGTGTCCAAAACCCTTTGGACTTAGGTCTTTTTGTCCAACAAGAACTGCTTTAATTAAACTGACTTACGTGCACGCCGCCGTACGCCGCCTAAATAGGCGTACGCCGCCTGTCAAGCCGTACAGACGTCCTGTTCAGTTTCCTCGTTTTTCGCTCCTTTTAATTATCCGTTCTGCGTGTGTGACCCAATAGGATTATACTAAGTTGGCAACGAGTCCAAACCAGTCAAACCTCGTAAGTCATAAGAGGACTCTAGCAAGCCATTATGACTACCCAATTAGTATAACTTTAGAATCCAAAGTTTCCTAAAATAGAACATAACACAATCTCTTTGTTACACGATGTCTATTGAACGTAAGACATGGTCAATGGTCAACTTATATATGTTCAATGCTTTCTCGATCCCGAATGTATTGATACTACAAATCATATTCGAGCACGACCATGCATTTCATCAATACCATTCATCGAGTGGCCAAAGCTTGAAAACTCTCTTGATGAGGAACAAATCCCATCTTGACTTATTACTCTTCCCTACATGATTCCGATTACGCCAATCATATTCTTTATAGCTATCCGGTTAGGGATAATGCTTGAATATGTCAAACGCAATGTTCACCATGTGGAAGACTGTAATAACCTAAGGTCTAGAGATTCCAGTGATATAACTATATGAGACTTAATTATGACATTGTGACCATGACATAAATCTCATAGGGGTCAGTCCAGTATTTGTTCTCCAACAAATACCCATAAGTCTAATTGTATCCCATACACCATAATCATCATTTGATTATCTATTAAACTTATACTAATAATTAATCATAATTATCAGGGACAGGGATTATTACAATAAACATGCAAAAGATATAATAATCAAACATTCAATAGTTTTATAAATAATAACATTAATTTTACAAACAACATGCCTAGGGCATAACACCAACAGAAGTGCCTTTGTTAGCGGGTCCGCAACATTGTCATCAGTTGGTACTCTGCATTTATTTACATCTCCCCTATCAATGATTTCTCGAATGATATGAAAACGCCTAAGTATGTGTTTGGATTTCTGATGTGCCCTTGGTTCCTTTGCTTGAGAAATAGCACCATTATTATCACAATAAAGGTCTATTGGATTACCAATACTAGGAACCACTTCAAGTTCACTAATGAACTTCTTAATCCCAATAGCTTCCTTTGCAGCATCTGACGCAGCAATATACTTAGCTTCAGTTGTAGAATCAGCGGTTGTTCTCTGCTTGGAACTCTTCCAGCTTACAGCTCCACCATTTAACATAAACACAAAACCCGATTGCGATCGACTATCATCTCTGTCAGTTTGGAAGCTTGCATCCGTGTAACCATTTACAACGAGATCATCTTCCATTCATCCATAGATCAAAAACGAATCTTTAGTCCTTCGCAGGTACTTAAGAATCGCTTTTACAGCCATCCAGTGATTTTCACCGGGGTCGGATTGATATCTACTTATCATGCTAAAAGCATAAGATACATCCGGCCTAGTACATATCATGGCATACATGATGGACCCAATTGCTGAAGCATATGGAACATCATTCATTTTCTCACGCTCATCCTTTGTCTTAGGACATTGAGTCTTGCTTAGAGAAACTCCATGTAGCACTGGCAAGGTACCTCTCTTAGAATTTTCCATGCGGAATCTTCTTATGACCTTGTAAATGTATGTACTTTGGCTTAAACCAATTAGCTTCTTTGATCTATCTCTGTAGATCTTAATGCCAAGAATATATGAGGCTTCGCCATATCTTCATTGCGAAGCACTTTCCTAACCAAATCTTTACAGACTGATGTGTAGGAATGTCGTTT